>JAJPUD010000380.1:283700-333414 GCA_023553655.1 Myrmecobius fasciatus | reverse complement strand
CCAGTGTGATTCAACTTGAGTAGCAGCTGCATGTCCAGACTAGATGAGATAGAGAAACTTGTGCTCAAAAACAAAAAGGCGGGAAAAGAGGGAAGAAGGAAATTTCTTGCATAAAATGTATGTAAAGGGCATTTTTGAATGTGATCATGAGAGGAAAACCTCCACTCCCCCATGCCAAAAGTAGATTATTAGTTCCTAAATGGGGATACTTTAAAAAGGGAAATGGTCCTGTCAATGAGCTTGGAATCAAGAGGCTCAAATCTCAGTGATGGTGTAGTATACCTAGTGCTGACCTTAAAATCAGCAGGCCTGGTCTGGCATCCCACATTGCCACTTAGTAGGTCTGTGATCAAAAGCAACTCTTAAGAGCCTGTGTCCTACTCTAACCCTCATATTACCCACCTCATAGTGCTATTATAATAGCCTTTTTTCCACAGGCACAACTAAGAGGGAGTCAAATTAGGGAAGAAAGCCAAAAAGGGTAAACCTAAGCATAAAAGAACCTTATTTCTCCAAAGGTGGCTCTAAAAACCTCTATAACTTGACCTTGGAAAGAAAAGAAGGGTAGATAGAATTAAAAAAAAAAAAGATAACCTTAAAGGTTAGGGTCTACATTGTAAAAGGAAGAGATATACCCCAACATACAGAAAAAGAATAACAATGCTTTGAACCAATCCAAGGCTAACCTGAATGGTGAGATTGTGTTTGTTTTTTATCTCAAACAATTATCTTAGTAGTTTGTAAGCCTTACCCTATTCCAAATTTCCTCCCTTCATTACCATGAAACTTAGTGAAACTAATAATATTATGAAAATAATAATATTATAATAATATTATTAACTAATAATATGCTATTGCTGTTCTTGTTTGCCCTTCCTTTTGGATATGAGTGGGACACAGCTGCTCAAAATCATCAGCCTCACTATCTCCTCCAGAGTCATCAGAGACTACTGGCAATGATCCAGGATGCAGTGGATGACCTTAGCCTTTCTAAATTAAGGTTTTTTCCTGTCTCAGTTGATCTGAGGCAATGCCCATTCAGTGACTAAGGACTGGCTAAGAGGTGAGATAAAAGAGGGCTCAATTAGGACCACAAAGATATCAATCTTGCAGGAAAAGGCCCTCAGAGTTTCTAGCCAGCACAGAAAACTGTTGCTATTTACACTTACTTTAAGCCATCAAAACCTATTAATCATTCAATGAAAGCCAAAGTGATTTGAGTTTTAAGGTGGAATCAAGAAACTCCATTTAAAATACAAAGGGTTTTTAAAAGCCTGTAGTTTTAGAGCTGTATTTCAAGAAATCAAAAATGACAACCATATAGGACAAAAAAAGTAAATTGTACCAGCTTTTTGAAAAAAAAAAAAGAGGGGAAAAGGAGAAAGAGAAAGGAGGAGGGAGGAAGTTGTTAAAGGCCATTTTAGATAAGAAATCACAATGCATGATCAAAAAATGGTGAATCTAGCTTGATAAAAGCATGGTTTGTATATGAACAGCAGATGATAGAGCTTGTGGAAAGGTAGACTGGAGTCTAAATCATATAGGTTCCTGAATACTAGAGCCATTAATAGGGATGATATATATAACAACCATAAAAATGAAGACAATTGACATCTATATATTGCTTTAAGGTTTGCAGAAAAGATGACAGGTGTGTGGGATGGGTGCTACCCATTCCTGAATTAATTAATCAGAGACATCTTCAGGTACAAAGAGAAATAATTTATTTAGTCCCTGCAGAAAGAGGCCCAGACACACAACTGGTGTTGTGCCACATGTATCAATTTCCCTAAATTGCCGTTTCCCTTAATGCTACAGTTCCCATGTACAAAACTTCCCTTAATTGCTCTGTCCCAGAATAGCAATCCCCACTTCCTGACCTTCAGAAATAATTGGACTCACATTCCAATGGAATCATAAAACCTCCAGATGGTCAGCCTCGACATACCTCATCTAAACGACCCAGACTCACTGTCCCAGCTTCTCCAGCAGCTTTCACTCCCTACCTGAATTTATAACTTTAGTACTCTTCTTCCCCTCACTCCCCACCTGTCAGAATTGAATTAATAGTTTCTTTTGAACCCCTGATATCTCTCAGCTGTTCTTTCTCCCCGAGCTATAAGAACCTATATTAATCCATGACTTTCCTCAATGGATCACTGAATACTTTGTGACGTTAGTCCTATTCAATCGGCTAGTCTTATATCTGGATCAATAAAGTAATATATAATCTCTAATGTATGATACTATCTCGGTTTCTCCCTGAGCATTACACTGGGAGCCATTCCAACTCCCACCATGTGCTCCTGAACCCTGCCAGCCATAAAGTAACAGCCAGTTAAATAGCAAAAGACCCAAGTCTTTTCACTGGATATACTAAAAAGTCATAACTATCTTTGACCAATGGTCACCAATGCCATCTGCCCCCAAAGATTATGTCAGATCCCATAACCTCCTGTCACTTCCTGTCCGACCTTTTAGAGATCATGTGACTTCCTAGGGTTTTTCTTGGACCCAGAGTCCAAAGCCCAATCTCCCAACTCCGGGAACAGGGATCATGTGACTCAATACTGAGAAATACTTCATCCAATCAGTTCCATTCACAGGTAATATATGAGAACCATTCTGACTGTAGCTTGCCATAATCCATGAAATAATATTATATTAGAAATAAATATAATATCTTATTTTGTGACTCATCACTCTTAGAAATGGAAAGGACAAAAGAGATCATCTTCCTCAGTTTCTGTCTTCTAGATATAAGATACCATAAAACAACTGAGAGTTAGAGAGGTTAAATGATTTGGCCAAAATCATACTGCTGGTAAATAATGGAGGAGAGGAGGGTCTAGCACTCAAGATACTTTTACAATTGTTCATTTGCCACTCCTCTCCCTGTTGTTAAGTAGTTGAATAGTTTTATTACATGATATTTGATTAAATTCCCCTTAAATATTTTACTGTTCTTAACTTTTTCTAAGAGGTCTTATTTTAAACTTTCTAACACAGGCTCAGACCATCTCCAAATCAAGAGGCAAAGCTTTATACTTTTACACTATTAAGCAGGTTTGCCAACTATGCTAATTGTGTATCTCAGTAAATTAATCAGTCATCCCAGTAATCATCAGGAGATAACCTCCAGATTGTGTAAAGTTACTATGGGCATTAGTACAGGATAACTCTGTCTGTACAAGATAATTCTACAGGATCAATTTGTTCCTCACTGGGGCCCACTCAGATACTTGATTGCTGCCAGAGACACAGTCTTTTGCTGGAGTCCATTCACCCCATCATTGCTGTCCTCAAACAAATGGGATCCAAAATCTTTTGCATCAAGCCTCTGAGGCCCACCCTCTGTGTAGGTGTTGGGCAACCTCATATTGCTATGTCCTGTCAGAAATCCCAGTCATGTCCCTGAGGTTAAATTTTCTGTATAAATCTACTATGGCCCATGCCATCTTTACTGCCCTCCTTGGATCAGTCCACCAAGACATTCTGTCTAATGGTCTCTTTCCCCTTACCCCTCCTCCATGCCATGTGATAGTTTTCCTAACTCCACTATGCTCAACCCCACTTCTCTTTATGGCTAACTAACTTTTTTAGGGTGCTAAGTTCTTTTCAGGATCTAACCTGACAGCTAAGGGCATGGCCCAACCTCATGGAATGTTCCCTTTATCCTGGATAATTTTGAGTTCCATTAAGAAACTTATCTTTTCCATCATTAATTATCAAAATACCTTTCTATGCTCTTCCAACTCTATTTCATATTTAACATTCCTGGTGTCAATTCTCTTCATTTTGTCTGTAAATAAAACTACTTTTTGCCAAAGAGAATGGTCATTAAATCACTATTGATCAGAGAAATGCAAATCAAGACAACTCTGAGATAGCACTATACACCTCTCAGATTGGTTAAGATGACTGGAAAAGATAATGACGAATGTTGGAGGGGATGTGGAAAAACTGGGACACTGATACATTGTTGGTGGAACTGTGAACGGATCCAACCATTCTGGAGAGAAATTTGGAACTATGCTCAAAAAGTTATCAAACTGTGCATACCCTTTGACCCAGCAGTGTTTCTATTGGCCTTATATCCCAAAGAGATCTTAAAGGAAGGAAAGGGCCCCACATGTGCAAGAATGTTTGTGGCAGCCCTTTTTGTAGTGGCTAGAAACTGGAAACTGAATGGATGCCCATCAATTGGAGAATGGCTGAATAAATTATGGTATATGAATGTTATGGAATATTATTGTTCTGTAAGAAACGACCAGCAGGATGATTTCAGAGAGGCCTGAAGAGACTTGCATGAACTGATGCTGAGTGAAACGAGCAGAACCAGGAGATCATTACACATGGCAACAAGACTATATGATGATCAATTCTGATGGACATGATTCTCTTCCACAATGAGATTTTTCAAACCAGTTCCAATTGTTTAGTAATGAAGAAAGCCATATACACCCAGGGAGAGGCCTATGGGATCTGAGTGTGGACCACAACATAGTATTTTCACACTTTCTGTTGATGTTTGCTTGCATTTTGTTTTCCTTCTCAGGTTTTTTTTTTTCTTGTAGATCTGATTTTTCTTGTACAGCAAGATAACTATATAAATATGTATACATATATTTGATTTGTCATATATTTTAACATAATTAGCATGTATTAGACTACCTGCCATCTAGGGGAAGGAGTGGGGGGTAGGAGAGAAAAAAAAAATTGTAACAAAGCTTTGCAGGGGTCAATGTTGAAAAACTACCCATGCATATGTTTTGCAAATAAAAAGCTTTAATAAATAAATAAATAAATAAGAAAATGGTCATTGTGAATTTTTCAAATGATTAAACCCCAACATTTGGTACATCTCCTAAAGCACATTATCGGGTGCCACATCATTTGCTACATTAGCCACATCATATGTGCATATGTATACCCATACTTATATATATATATGTGTGTATGTATGTAATATATATACACATATACATATATGTTCCTGAATCTTACTTCTATTATATTATCTCTGGACTTGCTAACTCATTTTCAGTTTCTGTTAGTTTATATTCTGCTGGGCTGATCCAGCCATACCATTATAATTTAATTTGTTTATGGGGAAAGGGAAGTAGGTGGTACTAATGTCCTAAGTTTTGTAACCAGGAATATTAAGGTTCTAAATTTCATATACTCCAAATATTCATTGAAATCAACCTAATAAAATGTATGTACTGATATTTTGTATATAAAGCATTCTAATAGTCATAGACAAGCTCTATTTCTTTACTGTCCTCTTCCCCTCTAAGTTCCATGTATATTTAATAAATTTGTTTAAAAGATAGGGAGAAGAGAAAATGCACATTTAATGAATACATAACCATTAGACTAAAATACAATACAAATAGTCACTTCTGAGAAAATAGATTCTCTGAACTATGAAACTACTCCAAGCATCCATACTCTGAGGCATGTGACAAAATAGTCTCATTGCAACCCAATTAACAAATTACAGAATGCAGTTTATCAGCAAGAAAACCAGTTGCATTTACTACCCTTTTCCTAATCTGAAACATCAAAAAAGAAAAGTTAAAATGCAAGCAGTTTGATTTTTTTGTTTTTAATTTTCATAGGTGCATCAAGAGAAAACACTGCTCAAGAAGTACATATTCTATGATGATCAATTCTGATGGACATGGCTCTCTTCAACAATGAAATGTTTCAAACCAGTTCCAATTGTTCAGTGAAGAAAGCCATATACACCCAGAGAGAGAGAGAGATGAAATGTGGACCACAACATAACATTTTCATGCTCTCTATTGATGTTTGCTTGCATTGTGTTTCCTTTTTCAGATTTTTTTTTCTTGTAGATACGATTTTTCTTGCACAACAAGATAAGTGTAGAAATATGTATACATATATTCGATTTATCAAGTATTTTAACATAATTAACACGTAGTGGACTTCCTGCCATCTAGGGGAGGGGTGGGGACTAGGGGGGGAAAATTTGTATCGGAAAGCTTTGTAAGGGTCAAGGTTGAATACACATGTTTTGCAGATAAAAAGCTTTAATAAAGAAAAAAATAGGAAAAAAAAAAGTACATATTCTATTGACAGAGAATGAAGAATGAATTTGGAGCCAAAGAATCTGTTTTTGAGAACTGGCTTTGCTAGGCAAATCAGTTTTCCTTGACAAAACTCAGTTCCCTAATTTATACATAAAAAGCTCAGACTACATCAGAGGTTCCTAATCTAGAGTCTACACACCTTTTGAGCATCCATAAATAGATTCTAGATGGGGGAATCTATGAACTTGGATGGAAAACTAATTTCATCTTTATTTTCACTTTCCTTGAAGTGAAATTTAGGAATTTGTAAAGGGAAAAAACAAAACAGAACAGAATATAAGCCTTGAGAAAGGGACCAGAGACTTGTCCAAAATTCTGCCCAAATGCTGTGATACTAAAAACGTTTAAAAAAACAAAACAAAAACAAAAAACAAACCAAAAAAAAAAACTCTGGACAAATATAAGACTAATAGTCATACCCCCCTTCAAATAAATGATCAAAGGATATGAACAAAAGAATTGCAAAATATTCACTGACTCGTGAAAAAAAAATGGTCCCACAAAAATGCACATAAAAACAACTGCAGTTTCAACTCACATCCTGAAAATTGGAGAAAAAAAAATGACTTAAAAATGGCAACAGGCAAAAGTTAGACATTTCATGGGGGAAGACTGGCACACTAATACATTGTTGGGGCTATGAATTGGTATGGCCATTTCAAAAAGCAATTTGAAACCATGCAAATGAAGTGACAAAATATTTATACCCTTTGCACTAGAAATTATTAATAGGATTACACCCAAAGGAAGTTATCTATAAGAAAAAGGTACTCCAAAATGTTTATGGAAGTATTTTTTTATGATGCACTAAGATTTGGAAACAAAGGAGATGTTCATCAATTGGGAAATGTCTAAACAAAAAGCCATATATTTATGTAATAGTATATTATTGTGCTACTAAAAAATGATAGGAGTGATAAATACGAAGCATGAAAAGATCCAAATAAACCAGGGCAGAGTAAAGTAGAGTCAAGAATACAATACACACAGTAACAAGAATGGAAACAGAAAGAACAACACAGCAAAAAATCAAAAGGAGATGTGTGACAAAACTATAAAGATCAAGTGGATCTTTAATGAAGAGATACGGAAAGACCTACGATTCTGCGGGACTATATTTCCCATAGGCATCGAGAGTTAGAGAGCTTCCAGGTCCCGAGATGCACCACGGATAAACAAGAACTACGATTCTAGAGGCCCGCAATTGTCAAGAAAAGAAAGAATTAATATCAACCTTCACCAAGAAACCGCCCGGAGGATCAAGTCTTTCCTCCTGGGAGATCCCTACAGATCGGAAAACCGGGAATGGAAAGGGCAGAGGAAAGAAGAGGGAGAGGTGTGCCAGTCTATCAACGGATTTTGCTTAAAACGGGGGAATTTCACTAATATCCATCCCTGTTCCCCTGACATAGCCGCCCAACGTTATTTCCTTCAGGTGATTATAACAGATCGGAGACTACATTTCCCAGGAGGCGGACGATGCTTCTACTCTTTCCAGAAACCCGCACGTGCCCAAACTAGTCTTCCAATTCCACTTTGTCCTTCCCCACCCCTTCACCCCCAATCTTGGGGCTTTTAAAAATAGAAGGGGCCTTTAGCCTTTGCGGCTTCTTCTCCCGGGTGGTAGCCGGAGGCTCCCGGGGGCCCTTTCTCTTCACCAGAGATCCGTTGGCATAGTGGGCGGTCCACTGGCCGCAAGGAGAGGTGAGAGGAGCCATCACTCCCCCTTTCTAGCTGTCCCCTTTTGATCAGACTCTCCCAGGACTGCTGAACCCTTACTAGCTCGGCTCCCAAAGCGTCCTCGCGCTGCATCCTCGACCCTCCCCGCCTCCCTGGGGTGCCCCCAAAACCTCGTCTGCTGCAGTCCTCCCGCGGGCTGCGCCCCCGTCCCTCCCTGTTTGAGTCACTTCTACTTCTGTCATCCAGCATCATCTCTGCAGAATCCCCGGGATGGGCAGGACATTGACTGGCGATGGACCAGACCAGATCTGGTGATGCTGGACCCTGAGGGGGATAAGCTCGGGGCAGTGGGCTAGCACTAAGCGTCCGACCCAATATGCCCATTTTGTGGATAAGAGAATGAGGCTCCAGGAGGTTAAGTGACGGATGCAGAATGGAGGGCAGATCTCTGGAGCTGGCCAGGTCTGGGTACTTGGCAACTCCGAGCTTGTTTGCTCAGCTGCTTCCCAGGCCTGTTGTGGGCACGGAACGGGATACTGCAAAGAGGGAGCTTCCTAAGTTCTAGTTGTTACCATCGCCAAAGCTCACACAGGTTAATTCAGACATCGTATCTCAGCATGGGGAGACAGGCTTAACAAGTAGCACTCTCCCTGCCTGAAATGGGCTGCTTCCAGGAGTGAATTCCATCTTCCCCAAGCAAAGTCTGAACCCTGCCTGGTCCATTAGACTGTGAGCTCCTGGACAGCTGGGTTTTTGTTTGTTTGGGGTGTTCCTAGTTAGCTTAGTTGGGGAGGGGGTATCGTGGTGTCCCCAGCACTGAGTACCCTGCCTGGCACTGACTAAGCACTGAAATGCTTGGTGCCTTGACCTGGGCATTTCTGTTCAGTTACAGATGACACCAAATGACAGCTGAGATTGTTTTCTAGTTCTGAGACACATGTAATACAAATGCATATGCGTATGCATTGCATTTATGTGATTCTAGTCCATATACATAAACACTGCATATACTTGATACCAGGCCATATACATAAGATACCTACACCTTCACATATGTAGTACTAATCCATATAGATGAGATACTGATGCATGTCTATCCATCTTCATACATGTGATACCAGTACATATACATATACACCTGCATATACATGATACTAGTCTATATACATAACTTACTGGTGTGTACACATATATACCTATATGTACATATATACATATATACATATATATACCTGCACATATGTGATACTAGTCCATAAACCTAATATAGTGCCGCATATACAAAAGATACTAGTGCATATATATATATATATATATATATATATACACATCCTCATATACATAATGCTAGTCCATATACATAAGATACTGGTGTATATATGTGATATTAGCCCATATATAAAATACTATCATATATACAGTATTTTCCACACTGACAGGCAGAAAGAGCCCAGTAATTGCTGGATGAATATGTTCATCCAGCACAGATAAGCAATTGGACTGAGGGATTTGTGCCCTACCAGAAATCAGTGAGATTAAGGCAACATGGCAGAGTGCTGGATTTGAAGTAAGGAAGACCAGGGTTCAATTCTTACCTAAGACAGTGCTATGTAATCTTGAGAAAATAAGATAACCTTGAACTTCAGCTTCCTCTGCAAAATGGGGAAAATAGAACTACTTCTCAAAGTTGTAATGAAGCAAGGGATAATGGCATATAAAGCTATTTGCAAATCTTAAAGATCTATACAAACGGGTTAATAATTATTATTATCACATTCAATTATGAGGAAAAGTCTTTATGAAGGAGAAACATTTTAGCTAGGTTTAAGAGGGATAAGATTTGAATAGATAAAAACAAATGGAGACCATCCCAACAAAAAGTAGCATGAACAAAAGTGTAGAAGTGCTAGAAAAGCAGAAAAGTAGGCAAATTTAGCTACAGCAAAGTTGGGGGAAGGTAGGTTTAGGCCAGATTGTGGAGGTTCTTAAATGCTAAGTTTTTAAGTTTGGATTTTACTAGGCAAACTATACTGTCTTAAATTAGTTAAAAAGCATTTAAAATCGTTTAAGATCACAATGAAGCACAACTTGAAAGAATTCATTGTTACTTCCCTAGGGAGAGAAATATTATATTCAAATTTATTACATTCTTCATAGGTGGGGAGACAAAGACAAAACAGTACTTGCTTTTGAGCTTATATTCTGCTGGTGAAGATACAGCCTATTATTAAGAGGAGATATTATTCCTAAAGTAGATATTCTTAACTTGGAATTTGTGAAATTTTTTTAGACTTTATTTTCTGTACTTTGTGCTTAATTTAAAATATTATTTTGAGAAGTTTATGGCTTCACTAGTTTTCCAGAAGGACCCATGGCATAATGATATAAAAAATATTAGACACTGTCCTGGAGTGTTTTATTATTGTTGAGAGATAGGGATGGAACTCGGGGCTAACTGAAGATTTAGAGATGAAAAGCATCTGTAATCAGATCATATGTTGTGCAACAATTACAAAAGGGAGATTCCTTCGAAAAGAATCTGATCTCAAATTGCAACAAGATATCAACCATGCATTCAGATTAGCATTGTCTTCAATGACTTCAGAGTCTGTCTCTGTATTCCATTGTCTACCTAAATAGGAGTCTCCTCTACAAAAATAATTAAGAAATGGTTATCTAAAAGGTTTTTTTAAATATTATTTAAAGTGCTTATTGATGGAGAAACCTCCTTCTGGGAAGTCATTTACACTTTAGATTAGCTCCAAAGCTGTTCTGTGTTGTGAGCCAAACTCTACCTTTCTTCACCTGTAATTTCTACTTTTTTTTTCCTTGTGGGGCCAAGACAAACAAGTGTAGTCTCTCTTCTGGATCACAACTCTTCACCTGAAGACTCATTTGGATTTTTCCTAAGGCTTCTTTAATCTAACCATCCCCAAAGTTCCTTTGACTGATATGGCATGATCTTTGATCCTCGCATAATCCTGATTTTTCTCCTTGTCATGTGTTCCAATTTGTCAGCATCTAAGATATGGAGCCTAAAAGTAAACATGCTAACTCCATACCAAATCCAAAAAGAAGACAATACACTGAGACAGTCACCTCCCTCAATCTGCACATTATCTCTAGTAACATAACCCAAATTATATTAGCTTGGGATGCCAGCTTTTGGGATAAAAACTCACTATTTGACAAAAAATCTGGGAAATTTGGAAACTATTATGGAAGAAATTAGGGCTTGACTCACACCTAACACCACATACCAAGATAAGATCTAAATGGATTTGTGATTTAAACATAAAGAGTGATATTATAAGCAAATTAGAGGAATATAGAATAATTTACCTCTCAGATCTGTGGAAGAGGAAGGAATTTGTGTCCAAAGAAGAACTGGAACTCTTAATTGAACACCAGATAGATAATTTTGATTATATTAAGTTAAAAAGATTTTGTACAGACAAAACTAATGTAAGACAAGATTAGGAGGGAAACAATAAATTGGGAAATCATTTTTACATTTAAGGGTTCTGATAAAGGCCTCATTTCTAAAATAGAGAGAGAATTGACTCAAATTTATAAGAATTCAAGCCACTCTCCAATCGATAAATGGTCAAAGGATATGAACAGACAATTTTCAGATGAAGAAATTAAAACTATTTCTAGTCATATGAAAAGGTGCTCCAAATCACTATTGATTAGAGAAATGCAAATTAAAACAACTCTGAGGTGTCACTACACACCTGTCAGATTGGCTAAAATGACAGGAAAAGATAATGATGAATGTTGGATGGGGATGTGGGAAAACTGGGACACTGATACATTGTTGGTGGAACTGTGAACAGATCCAACCATTCTGGAGAGCAATCTGGAACTATGCTCAAAAAGTTATCAAAGTGTGCATATCCTTTGACTCAGCAGTATTTCTATTGGCCTTATATCCCAAAGAGATCTTAAAGGAAGGAAAGGGCCCCACATGTGCAAGAATGTTTGTGGCAGTCCTTTTTGTAGTGGCTAGAAACTGGAAACTGAATGGATGCCCATCAATTGGAGAATGGCTGAATAAATTATGGTATATGAATGTTACGGAATATTATTGTTCTGTAAGAAACAACCAATAGGATGATTTCAGAAAGGCCTGGAAAGACTTATATGAACTAATGCTGAGTAAAATAAGCAGAACCAGGAGATCATTATACACGGCAACAATAAGACTATATGATGATCAGTTTTGATGGACATGGTTCTCTTTAACAATGAGATGTTTCAAACCAGTTCCAATTATTCAGTGAAGAAGAAAGCCATATACACCCAGGGAGAGGCCTGTGGGAGCTGAGTGTGGACCATGGCATAAGATTTTCACGCTTTTTGTTGATGTTTGCTTGCATTTTGTTTTCTTTCTCAGGTTTTTTTTCTTGTAGATCTGATTTTTCTGGTACAGCAAGAAAACTGTATAAATATGTATACATATATTTGATTTGTCATATATTTTAACATAATTAATATGTATTAGACTACCCACTATCTAGGGAAGGGGGTGGGGGAAAGGAGAGAAAAATTTGGAACAGAAGGCTTTGCAAGGGTCAATGTTGACAAATTACCCATGCATATATTTTGCAAATAAAAAGCTTTAATAAAAAAAAGAAAAGAAAAACATGGATAGGTTTGCGTGAAATAATGAAAAAGGAAATAAGCAGAACCAACAGAAATTGTATATGGTGACAATCATATTGTTTTAAGAACAATATTAAGTAAATAAATCATTTTGACAATTTAAAAAAATTAGTTTGGCATCTCCATCAAGCTGCTGACACATTCATTTTATAGTTAGCAAATATTAAGTGCCCACTTTATGCCAGGCACTGTGCCAAGCACTAGGGATACAAAGAAAGATAAGAACAAATCCCTTCTCTCAAGGAACTCTGAGTTCAATTGGAGGAAACATGCAAAAAACTATATACAAACAAGATTTAGGACAAAAATGTGGGCTGTCTGAGAAGGAAGGTATTAAGATTGAAGACTGAGAAAGGCTTTTTTGCAGAAGGTACATTTTAGCTTAGACTTGAAGAAAGTCAGGGAAGCTAGGAGGCAGAGATGAGGCAGGAAAACATTCTGGCTACAGGAGTTTGAGGAGGAGTAGGAAGCATTGAAAGATGAAATGTCATATTCAAAGAACAGCAGAGAGACTGTATCACAGAGTCCTGGAAGAATTAAAGTGTAAGAAGACTAGAAAGGTGGAAAAGGGCAAGTTATGAAAGGCTTTGAAAGCCAAGCAGTAATTTATATTTGATCCTGGGGGCAATAGGAAACCCCTACAATTTATTGAAGGGAAAAAAGGATGATGGGTCAGACCTGAGCCATCAATTTGAGGAAGCTCAGTTTCACAGCTGAGATTGGAAATAGGGGGATCAGCCAACAGGGCTCCAAGATCTTTTTTACATGAACTATTCTTTAGCAGCACTTAACCCAAAGTTATGAAGTTGATTTTAATGCAAATGAGTTTATTCATTCCTAGTAAATATCACCTTATCCTCTTCAGTCTAGAATGTTAGTTTTGATCTTTTTGTTTTTTTAAGATAATAGCTTTTTCAAAATATATGCAAAAATAATTTTCAATACTCTTAAAAAATAAAAAAAATTAACAAAAACATTCACTCTTGCAAAACCTTGCTCTAAATTTTTCTCTCTCCCTTCCTTCCACCCTCCCTTAGATAGCATTTCTTAAACATGTACAATTCTTTTTATACATATTTCCATATTTATCATGCTGCACAAGAAAAATCAGTTCTCTCTTTGAACCCTGTTACTCAATATATTATCTATTTATCTTTGGTTTAGATACATATTTGACTACATGATAGAAAATATTCTTATTCAAACAACCCCAGAAAGCCTGCTTTCCTCCAGTCTAAATTCTGTCACTTCTTTGGAACTAGCTCAGGATCCATGTCTTTCATGGCTTTCCCTGAATATGCCAATCACTCCTTTCTCTTTGTACACTACTAATATAAATATATACTATGAAACACGGTTAAATAGTCTAATGGATCTGCGATCTCATCAATGTCAATGTTCTCTGCAGTGATACATATCACTGCTTACATCTGCACATCCTGTGTCTTTCCTGTGGGTTTTCCATGTAGGGATTACCCAACACTCTGAGGACCTTTTTTAGTCCTAATATCACAAGGATACCAATGTAACCCACAGGCTATCCATTACTTATTTCATGCTCTATTCATGTGTTCTATCTTCTTTTCCTTCATATATTTCTAGATAACATTTTTGCTTCTAGTTCTTCACTGTTATTCCATGAATGGTACAATCTTTTGTTCTATGTAACACATTATCAATGCATTTGAGTCCTGTTTCATTACTTAAAGCTATATAATACAACCAGAATTATATTGATATTAAAAACATTCTAAGAAGTGGCAGCTAGATAGCACAGTCGATAGAAATTAGGAGGATGAGTTCAAATCCACCCTCAGACACTTCACACTTCCTAGCTGTATGCCTCACAAAAAACCAATACATTTTAGGAGAACTTGGAGGTTGTTAGGAGTTTCACAATTTCACAAAGACAATACAGCTCACTCCTATTTAGTTATGGTCCAACTTATTGCCCATGTTTATATATAACATCTATGCCAAGATATATTGATGAGCTTTATATGCATGCCATAATCTGGATTTGATACATTCTTCATCCACTTAGTTATATTTTTGTATAGGTGATTAGGTTAAACTCTTTGAGAGTCTCAATACTGTCCTAGTGTTAGATGCAACCAGCACAATGTCATTCACAAAAAGGAACATTGGAAGACCTTACTATCTATAGGAAATTCCTCTTCAATTTGTTTTTCTGTGCTATTTCTCTTTTAAAACATTAGTGATACCTTTTGGCAAGAATATAGTTTTTTGATTTATACCTTGTCTTATAATTATGATCAGGAGCTTGTCAAACAAAGTCATCTTTGATATATCTTTCAAGAAATCTTGATAAGCTATTATCTTATACTGTTTACCAAGATTAGGTCAAAATGAACACATGGTCTAGATTCAAGGAGAGATATCATAAGTAAATTAAAAGAACATAATTCCTCTCAGATTTATGGATAGTGAATAATTTATGAATTAACATGATATAATTGTGTGATGTAAAATGCACAATTTTGATTACATTATAAATTACAAAGCTTTTGTACAAATAAAATCAATGTATCTAAGATTAGAAGGAAAGCAGAAAATTGGGGGGAGGGGTAATTTTATAGACAGGTTCTTGAATAAAAATCTCACAATCTTAAATATAGAAAACTTTTTCAATTTATAAGACTATGAAACATATCTTAGTGGAAAAGTAGTCAAAGGAAATGAACAGGTAGTTTTTTTGATGAAGAAATCAAAGCTATGTATAGTCATGAAAAAATGATCTATGTCATAAATTATAAAACAGTTTTGAGGTGCCATCTTACATCTATTAAATTGGTCAGAATTATAGAGGTAATACATATGTTAGAATGTGGACAAATTGGGACACACTAATATGTTATTGGTTCAATTGTAAACTGATCCAGTCATACGTCTTGACTGATGAATACCACTAGTAGGTCTATTTCACAGGGTGGTCAGGAAAGTAAGAAAAGAACATATATATTCTAAAATATTTATAGCAGCTCCCTTTGTACTGGCAAAGAACTAGAAACCCATCAATTCAGGAATGGCTAAACAATTATAGTATATAATTGTGATGGAATACTACTATGCTGTAAGCAATGATCAACAGATGATTTTAGAAAAACATGAGAAGACTTGCATGGAATAATAAAGAATGAAATGAGATCTAAGTACATTTTATATGTTAACAGCAAGATTGTCTAAGAATAACTGAACAACCAAGTTTTTCTGAGTATTACAAATATTCAAATCAACTTTAAAGGAATTATGAAGGAAATGCTATCTACCTCTAGAAAAAGAACTGATATATAAAGAAGTATGTGTAGTATGATTTTATATAACATATATGTGTGTGACTTAAATAGTGGCTTCTAGTATGAGGTATGAAGGAAAGGAGGAAGAAAGTTTAGAATTTAAAAAGAAACAAATCAATTCATTTGTGGGGAGGAAGGAAATGAATAATTTTAATGTATATATGGGAAGTACCTTTAAAGCAATTATTTTTTGCCTTCTAAATTCAAATATTTTAATATTTAATAAATATTAAGTACAGTGAGATTTTATATTCTTTAATGAATTGTGTAATAATAAATATGTGGACTAAACTAGCTGATTTTCCTATCTATTCTCTTGAATTTCTATCTTCAATCTAAGCATATTTAAGACAGTAATATTAAATTTTGTAGCTTGGAGGAGATGGAGCCAAGATGGTGAAGTAAAGGCCAGGACTCACCTAAGTTCTCACACAAACCCCTCCAAATTGTTTAAATAATGACTTCTCAACTCAAAGACACCAAAGATGACTTGGAAAATCAGCTAGAAAGGTTTGTCAATAGGGGGAGAGGGCCTTGGGAAACCCTATTATAACAGAGTTTTTTAAAAAAAGTGAGAAACAGTCTGGGAAAATGAGCAAACAACAGAAAAAGATTCTAATCATAGAAAGTTCCTATGATGACAAGACCAAAACACTCACTCAGAAGAAAACAAAGTCAAAGCTCCTACATCCAAAGCCTCCAAGAAAAATAAGAATTCATCTCAGG
Source organism: Myrmecobius fasciatus (assembly GCA_023553655.1). NCBI lineage: Eukaryota > Metazoa > Chordata > Mammalia > Dasyuromorphia > Myrmecobiidae > Myrmecobius > Myrmecobius fasciatus. Next base: position 316,904 of record JAJPUD010000380.1, on the reverse strand, counting down.
CTTTGGAAGAGCTCAAAAGAAATTTTGAAAATCAAGTAAGAGAGATACAGGAAAAATTGGGATAAAAATTAAGAATAGTGCAAAAGAAAATACAAAAAGCTAATGAGGAGAAGAATGCTTTATAAAGCAAAGTTAGCCAAAAAGAAAAGGAAGTACAAAAGCTTATTGGGGAAAATAATTCTTTGAAAATTAGAATTGATGGGGGTGGGGGGAGAAACTCGGAGATTCTGGTTAGATGGCAGAGTAGGTCAGTAAATTTCAAGCTCTCCAGATTTCCCCCACAGAACAAATTTGCACCTCAAGGCAAACATAGATGGGTGAAAAATCAAGAAGACTTGGGGCAGAACAGAGGTCCTTTTGATACAACCTGAGAAGATTTGAAGACCTTTGACAGGAGATTAATCAATGTGAAGTGCAAACACCTCTAGGCTAGCTCCACAAAAATACCAAGTGGGGACCCCTGAGGTGAGCTAGGTTTGGCTGGAGCATCAGCAGGAACCATAGAAATTTTCAGCTCCAGACTGCATGTAGAGTTGGGAGTCTGAGTCCTAGAAGACTGAGCGAATCTCAGCTAATTAGGAAGATCAGGCCCAGCTATACTGCAGAATGGGATCCTGGGCAAGAAGGAACCAGCACAACTGGTGAGTATAAAAACAGTGGGTCAGGGATACTGCTGGGTATGGGCTCCTACAGAAGAATGGAGCTTTTGGTTTAGGGTTTCAAGTCAGGGGAGAGAGCTGAAATGAAACTATAGGCATCACCCCCCTCCCCAACAATTAGAGGTGCTTACATCTGGTTTTTTAGAACCAGCAAACCTAAACATACTATAGGAAGAGGGAAGTCTGGGATTCATTTTCAGAGGACACTGAAGTAAAAAAAAAAAGCGTTAACCCCAAAGAGTAATGATAAATGGCTCCTTACACAGAATTTATAAAAGAACTCAAAAAATAGTTTAAAAAGCAAATGAGAGACATTGAGGAAATTTTTTTAAAATCCAAAAAAAGATTATGAAAAAAAAAAGTTAACCAACTAGAAAAGGGGATATAGAATCTCTAAAGAAGAAAATAATTCCTTGAAATTTAGAATTAGTCAAGAGCAAATTAGTGAAACTATAAGAGATCAAGAAATAACAGGACAGAATATAAAGAATGAAAAAACAGAACAGAATGTGAAACATTTTATAAGAGAAACATCTGAAGAGCAGATCAAGAGGAAAAAATATAAAAACCTCCTGAAAGCTGTGATTTAAAAAAAAAAAAAAAAAAACAAGAACAACACAATAATGCAAGAAATAATCCAAGAAAATTGTCCTGGATAATAGAACATGAGAGGAAAGTGGAAATAGAAAAAATCCACCTCAAAGAGATATTTTTGTGGACAGCATATAGGAATATTATTGCCAAATATTGAAACCTCCAGATCAAAGAGAAAGTTTTGCAAGAAATAAGAAAAAAATTCAAATTTGCTCAAGCTACAACTACAACTACAATTAGAATTATACAGAATTTAGCAGCCACAATAAAAGACCACAAGTCCTAGAATCATATATATCAGAATCAAAAGAACTAGGAGAAAGAACTGAGGCCAAAAACATCATATCCAACAAAAATTATCTATAATAAAATAAATGAAAAATGATGGATATTCAGGATGTTGTGGGGAGGGAGTCAGGAGATCTATATTTTATTTCATAACAAAAAAATGTTTTTCTTCACATATGCCTTCTTAATGGGGTGTGGGGTTAAGAAGGAAGGGAGAGAATCTGGAACTCAAAATTTTAAAAACAAATGTAAAAATTGTTTTACATATAACTAGAGAAAATAATATTAAGTAAAAGTAAATAAATAAAAGTCATTAAAAATCTTTGCAGATTTCCTCCATTTTTCTTGTTTATCATTCATAATTTTATTTTCATCCTTTCCTGTTACTAATGTTGACATTGCTTAGTTATTTCTTTCCATTCCTTCTTTAAACTCACTTTCCACTACCTCTCTGTTTTAGAAAATGATACTTCTTATACTTGTCTAAATTTTTTTCCAATATTTTACCAAAAAGTTTCTCTTCCAAAGTGGTATTGCCTTTAGCTTCCATAACTCTCCTATTGGAAAGACAAGTTTTTGCTCAGAAAGTCATTGTTTAGGGTCTTTTCTTCCTTATTAGGGCAAGTGATTTCCATTAAACTTCTATATAAAATTTTAATTGATATCTGTACTTCTATTCACATGTCATTTATTTTGCTAACAATAATTTGGCTAAATAGGTCAAAATAGATTTGCTATAATTGAATAGGGGTAGTAAAATAGACTGGACCTCTGATTTCTTTCATACAGGGTACTCTCAAATGAGGGGATTCTCTCTACCAGTACATATCATTATCTGCTTCCCAACTTAAAGCCTTAGAGAGAGACTTTGAGCATGGATTTGCTCAAGCTCCAATAGCCAGTATGTGATAGAAATGGAGTTTGAACTTAAGTTGGCCTGGTTCTGAGGCAATTCTATGAACTATACAGTCTGTGCCTCGCATTGATTGTTTATAAAGTAGCAACACAGGTGGTAATAAACTTCTTGTTTTCAACAAAAAATTATTAAGAAATATAAGGAAATTCATTCAAGGTAGATTTATTCAGGGCATACTATATAATCAAGGCATGATTTCAAAATAGAAAATGTTCATCTTTTAACAGCTTTTTTTAAGGCTTTCCCTATCCTTTTATTATTAATGAAGTGTTCCTTCTAGCTAGGCATAGGATATCACATTTTTTTCATTTTAGACTGCCTTGTTGAGTGATGGTTTTGCAAAGGAAGCATAAGAATGTGAACTACACTTCACATAATAGGCACTTAAATATCTATTACATGGTAACAAGTATTTATGTTACATGGAAGCAGTCTGCAAACATCCCTAAGCTCCCCTCCTTTTGTTTTTTATTAGTTTTTGAGTTGTGTCTGCCTCTTCATGACCCATTTGGGATTTGCTTAGCAAAGATACTGAAATTGTTTGCCATTTCTTTCTCCATTTTACAGATAGAATTAACCCTTGCCTAGGGTCACACAGTAAATGTCTAAGGCTAGATATGAACTCAGGAAGATCAGTCTTTCTGACTACAGACCTAGCACTCCATCCACTGTGCTACTTTGCTGAGTTCCCCTCCTTTTATAGGCTCTAAAAGAAGTTTTTTGACATTTCATAAATCAGTTTCATTTAAAAAAAAAAACCTAACTTCTTTCTTTTATTTTATTTATTTATTTTTGTTTTTGCTTTTTGCTGAGGCAATTGGGGTTAAGTGACTTGCCCAGGGTCACACAGCTAGGAAGTGTCTGAGATCAGATTTGAACTCAGGTCCTCCTGACTTCAGGGCTGGTGCTCTAACCACTGTGCCACCTAGCTGCCCCCCTAACTTCTTTCTTTTCCGGTTTGCTGATTACTGGCTTCAAGAAAAATTATGACATGAGGAAGGTAGACATAACTCCTCTAAAGCAAAGGAAGTTAAATTTTAATACCCAGTCAGTGATTCAGGACTTGAAAAGAAATGGTGAGAAACCAGTTATTGAGTACATAGCTCAAAAATGAATTAGTATTATAATCATATAATTATTATCTCATCCCATTTGTAGTGTCAGTTATAAAGTGCAAAAAGAGAGTGGTATAAACTTTTATTCTGAGAAGAATTTGCAACTTTTAAAATACTAATGGCTGAAAAAGTGCAAGCAGAAACTATTGCGCTTATATTTACTATTCTGTCAAATGTCAGCCTAGACACAATCTATAAGGAAATGGTCACTTGAGCTCAACAGGTAATTGGATATGAATTATTTATAATATTTTAAATCAAAAAATCTAGATCACATCTACTGCCCTTTAACTTGTTTTTGAGTGTTTCCCATAAGAACTAAGATGCAATGAAGCTCCTTTTTTCAGAAAACCCAAATCATTCATATTCAGATGGTTAAGGCAATAAAACAGACCTATATCCTATATTTTCAGTTTTTAGAAGTTAAGATCTAGAATGATTAGAATACTGATTCTTCATTTTCAAAAGTGGTTCAGATGAGATAGAAACTTCTATGTGGAAAAAAATATATTTTGAACTGAAAGAGATTTTCAAAATCATAAGAAACCAAACTCAAAGAACAGGAATAAAATTAATAGGAAGAAGTGACTATAAGGCTTATAAATTTAAGCAGGAAGTTCTTCACAGTAACTCAAATGGGCTGCTTCAAGAGACAATAAATTTTCCCTTGTTGGAGACTTTCAAGAGAAGCCTGTATGACCATGTTAGCCATATCATAGAGCAGATTCTTGGTCAGATATGAGTTGATTTTTTTAAACTCCAATTTTATGAAGTAATTTGTCCAGATCTCCTAGATTTTATATTACATGAGAATAAGTAGTTTGTCTAATGTAATCTCTCTTGTCACATTGCCTTGCATTTAGGAGAACTTATTCTTTGTCATTAGAAGATACACAACTGCTTAATGAAAGAGAAAGGCTCAGGTTTCATGACTCCCAACAGAGGATTCTACTAATACTAAATGCACAATATACTCAGAGGACCTTGAGGCAGGGGAATGAGTCTATGACCTAATGTTTATATTTTCACTGGCACTTAACACTATGTACTAGACCCAGCAGGCACTTCCTGAATATGTTTCTTGCTGTACAGTAGAGTATTTGCCAAACATTCTTTTTGCAGTGTTACTCTGACTTTTCCCAATACTTCCTTTCCCCAAGCTATGCTTTTAATGTTTGTTAGCCTTTAAAAAAAAATTGGTTTTCTGTGTCAAGGGGCTAAAAGAATTGTGGGTTATGACATAATTTATTTTAAAAGATCATAAAGAGACTGGATTAATAAAAATTTTATTATTCAGGATACCCACATCAGAAATATTATTTCACAGACCAGTTATAAAATTGATTTTGAAACTGCTTCACTAAAAACATGGAGTCAAACAAATTTGAGACAATTTGTTATCTTTCAGTCTTCTTGGAGAAAGGGAATTTGATAGTGTTCACTTTTCCAGATTTGTACAATTTAAATTCAATCCAAGAACTGCTGCCATGTATATATAGGCTTGTGATAGGATGTAAGAACTCACATTTTAGGTTGAATTTCTAAAACACTTTTAAGGTTTATAGAGGATTTTTATTTTATTTATAACTCTTTTAAGTAAGTAGTAGAAATATTATTATATCCTTTTTTTAAATATAGAAGGAAACTAAGGCTCACAGAGGTCAGTTGTCTTGTTCAGAGTATTTTAGCTCATAAAGGATAAAAACAGTATTCACTTAATACCTCCTGATGTCAAGACTAGCTCTTTTCCCCTATGCAGTGTTCCCTCTGTATAAAGCACATAAAGGCCTTGTTATGTGCTTGTGCCTGATATGGCACATGGAAGTGCAGCTTTCCAACACAAAAAAGAATCACCAGTGATGTGTGTGTGGCCCTAACATGCAATAATCTAACACTTTTCTTATAGATCCCCTGGAACATTCATGCGCGAGCCATCATAGCCCATGTTCAGAGAAACTAAGTACAGACTAGAGCTGCAGACTCAATCACAGCTGGAGATCTGGTGCTGTTCTCATATGTTACCTTTTTTTAGCAGCTCCTAGAGTTCTTACATTATACATTGCCAATCGCATAACGGGCAATGTGCAGGACAGAGTGACTCCAATTTCTTGCCAGTGTAAAAGATTGCCAGACTGGACTACTATTTCTGGAGAGATTTTTCCTTCCACAAAAGAGTTTCATACATTGAGACTCTTCCCAAGAACATTCTGATAACAATTATTTAAGGTAACAGGGTAGAAACCAAGAATGATGTTACTATAAGACATATGATTTTTAACAACACATTTGGCAGAGAGGAGCATAGTATGACTTTTTTTGGGGGGGATACTACTTATAAAATTTAAACCCTCTTAAGTTTGTCCTATCCTCCAAGAGGGTTAAAATGGTGGAGTTAAAAGGTTCAGAGGCAAGAGGTAGCATTCCTCCAGAGAAATCTTAAAGCAAAGGAATCACATACATTATTGCCTCTGCTGAGAGATCAGTGAAAATGCCACTAGAACATGCATATTAGGGGACTGTACTTGAGTTCTGAACAAGAATATTTTTGTATAAGAACTGAACTCTACATCTGGTGTGTGGCATAAGTTTTTGATATTTTTGGATGATTTGGTGTTTGGATTGTATAATAATGCCTTGTAAAATAAGCTGTTTCTCCTTAGTCTGCCATTTGGGCTCTAGTTCTTGGATTATAGAATTAAATACATTTTTCTTTCATATTAAATTTCTATGTATAAGCTAAAGGTGGCAACTTTCCTTTAGAATATCACTCCTGGCATTGCCTCTGAAACATTTTACTTGTCTAATATTGAGAAACTTGAAGCATAAAAATACTGAACTACTCTGAGATAGATATACATTAGAAATATTTGTCAATTACAATTCTTTGATATTTTACATTTTTTCCTTTGGATACCTTTTGCTATCTTCTTTTGCCTAGGAAGATTTTTTTGAAGCAGTGCCAAGGATTCTTTCCTTACCATTCAAATGTTATTAGTCACTCCACATACTTTGCCATGTGATCCACTTTTTTAAAAGATTTTTTTATATCAAATCCTTGACATAATTTTCCATCTAATTATTTATTTGTAATGCATTGCAGCTAGTTCACACTTACAATTTCCAATGGAAATTTTGTAATGTTGAAGCAAAAAAGAGAAAGGAAGGGAGTTTGCTATAAAAAAATTTTTTTAATCTCTTTTTCTTTGTTTCACTTTTAAATTATTTTGGAATGATTTTATTTGGTTAGACTTGTTAAAATTATTTTTTCTCCACTGTCTGTTTTACGACATATTAATATACCTAATCTGCTACCATTCTTCATAAGATTTTACAATACAAATATGTTTGTACTCTCAAGAAGAATTGCTCTTGCTTGCCATAACTTGACGTGAAAGTCAAGTGTTTGCTAAGCTGTTTCTGCCCTTTTTTTGTCTCATGTATAGAAAATTATTTACATTGGTTAGAAATTACTTTAATTATGCTGATGGACTTTCTTCTATCCATAGACCATGTTTCAGCAATAATAACTTCTCTAAATAGATCAAATTTGTGTTGTTCAACTGTATGCCATATTTTTGTCTCATTTTTTATTCTTCTATCTTTCTATTAACTTTGTTCTTTTTTTATTACAAGTCAGTGATTTTTTTGTGTAGGTGCTTAGTTATCCCACGCCACTAATTAGTTGTTTCCTGTCCATTAAAATAAAATAAATTTCATCTGTAAAAATTCCATTTTAGAGGCAAATTAAATTTTCTCCTCTCAACTAACCATACAAATTTTGTTTTAATCTTCCACAATGTATCATCTTGTGCTTTAAAATGTTGCTTCCCTATCAATTACAATTATTTTTAATACACCTATACTCTAAATGACTAGAATTATAAAGTCAGTAGATTGTTTTATGAAGCCAATTGTCAGGCCTGTATGGTCCTACCTGCTGCTCAGATGAGTATATGGAATATGAACTAGAAGGCTAATTTGTTGACTTCTTAGATTTTTGCTTCTTAATTAGATAAGATTTGCTTCTGGGGGAAAAACAAAACAAAACAAAACAAAACAAAACAAAACAAAAAACCCAGTAACTTTTCAGTATCACCAGCAGGAGCAAGCTTGCTTTTTTGGTATATTTTGAAGATCTTTGTTTTTGTATAACACTCTGGGGACAGATTCAGTTTGGCTAGTCTCAGTCAATGGATAAATGTGTTTTCTGATTTGCTGATGAAGTAAATCTATTTCTTGATGCCAAAAAGCTATCATCATTCACAACCTAATTAAAGTGTGGTGGAAAAGTATTTTATACTTTATATCTGCAGGTAGTTTACAGAACTGAAACCATATAGTTTGCTCATTGTGTCCTTTATCTGAAAAACTGTCTTAAGAAAGGTTTTTGGGGGGGGTTGCCCAATTTTCTGCTTTCCTCCTAATCTTAGCTACATTGGTTTTATTTGTACATTTAAAAGTTCATGTACCACATGGTAGCATTAAAACTGCTAATTTTTTTTCTTTTTTTCCCTGCTTTTTATCTAAAGTAGGAAAATAAAAATCATATTATTGATACAAGAAGTTGGAGAAGACATAGTCCTTCGTGTCACCCCCTGACCTAGTGATCTCATTATTAGGCAAAGGAGTTCAAAGATAAAAAGCTTTTCATATACTCCAAGATATTTTTAGTAACCCTTTGTGAAATAGAAAAAATCTGGAGTCAAAGATGCCCATCTATCAGGGAGTTGCTTAAAAAAATTATGATAAATTAATGTAATGGATCATGAATAACGACTATAAGGAATTCGGAAATGGATGAGAAGATATGAACTGATGCAAAGTGAAGTAAACAGAACCAGGAAAACAGCATATGCAATGACTACAACTATGCAATTGGAAAATCCAGACAAAAGAAATCAAAACTGAACAATATTAATGATCCAGGTTGGCCCAGAAAAAGAGATAAGACAATGGGCTTCCCACACTTCTTTGCAAAGAGGTGAAAACTATGGGTGCTGAAAACCATCAGAGAGTTAATGGGCTGCTTAGTATTTCAGAATATTTAAAATTTCATCTTGATTCTCTTAGGCAGGGATGGCTGCCTAAAGGAAATGAGAGGGATATTCTGGAAAACAAAAGTGATAGGAAAACAAAAGATAATATTATTGCTAATAGCTTAGTGACAGAATTCAGACAGAACTGAGACAGGTTTTTTTTCAGTCATTTCAGTTACGTCCAGTTCTTCGTGACCCCATTTGTGCTCTTTTTGGCAAAAATACTGGAGTAGTTTGTCATTTCCTTCTCCAGCTTATTTACCATGTGGAACTAGCGCAAACAGGGTTAAGTGACTACCTCAGGGTCATGTAGTTACTAAGTGTCTTAAACCAGATTTGAACTCTGAAAGATGAGTCTTCCTGACTCTAGGCTCAGCACTCTACCCATTGTGCTCCTTAGCTGCCCAGAATTTGGGATTCCTGGTTCAAATCTTGTCTCAAACATTTAAGGCTCTGTGACTGGAGACTCTGTGACTTTGTCTCTTCATTCTTCATCTGTAAAGTAATGAGTTTGCCCTTATTCACCTTGAAGGTCCCTTTTAGTTATAAAGTTATAATTCCTTAATATTCTATTTATGGAAGGTTCCCTAGTAACCATGAGCAGCCAAAATTAGCCTAGATGGCCTTCATATAGAAAAATAAGATAACTACACACCTCTCAGATTGGCTAAAATGACAGAAAAAGATGACAAATGTTGGAGGGGATGTGGGAAAACTGGGATACTGATACATTGTTGTTGGAACTGTGAACGGATCCAACCATTCTGGAGACAATTTGGAACTGTGCTCAAAAAGTTATCAAACTGCATACCTTTTGACCCAGCAGTGTTTCTATTGGGCCCATATCCCAAAGAGATCTTAAAGGAGGGAAAGGTTCCCACATGTGCAAAAATATTTGTGGCAGCCCTTTTTGTAGTAGCAAGAAACTGGAAACTGAAGGGATGCCCATCAATTGGAGAATGGCTGAACAAATTATGGTATATGAATGTTATGGAATATTATTGTTCTATAAGAAACGATCAGCATGATGATTTCAGAGAGGCCTGGAGAGACTTGCATGAACTGATGCATGAAATAATAAAATGAGCAGAACCAGGAGATCATTATACATGGCAACAAGAAGATTATATGATAATAAATTCTTATGGATGTGACTCTTTCCAACAATTAGATGACTGAGGCCAGTTCCAATGATCTTGTGATGAAGAGAGCCATCTACATCCAGAGAGAGGCCTGTGGAAACTGAATATGAACGACATTTTCACTTTTTTTGTTGTTGTTTGCTTGCATTTTGTTTTCTCATTTTTGTCCTTTTGTATCTGATTTTTCTTGCGTAAGATAATTGTATAAATATGTATACATATATTGGATTTAACATATATTTAAACATGTTTAACTTATATTGCATTACTTGCCATCTAGGGAAAAGTGTGGGAGGAAGAGGGGAAAATTCGGAACACAAGATTTTGCAAGAGTCAGTGTTGAAAAAATATCCATGCATATGTTTTGAAAATAAAAGGCTTTAATTTAAAAAATTGTCAAAAAAAAAAAAAAGAAAAGTGAAGTAAGCAACAAAAACCTTAGTAGCTGGTACTGATGCCTACAGGTCCAACCTGGAGAAGAGAGCCCAACAATGAGACTGCCAATGATAGAGGGGGAAAAGATGAGCTATAGTTCTCAGGAAACAACAAAAGGGAAAACAGTAAAGAGGCCCAGAAAAGACAAATGCTAGATAGACTTCAACACTGAGCAAAATTTCTCAAGGAGATGGAACATCATGGATTTGCAGAAATAGTGTAGAAGGTAATAGGAGAGATCAAAGGAGAATCACCAGCAAAGCTACTATGTTCAAGCAAGCAAGTAAAGCTTTTGGCCATTAGGATGCAGCTAAATGGAAACTAAGAACAAGCATGAACTGCCTCTATGAGACATCTTCAATCAAGGTGGGTAATGATGTGGGATGGTTGTAAAGCTTAAAAAGAGTGCTAATCTTATATGTAGTTTCCTCCCTCTCTAACAATAAACAAGGCTAAACTGCAGCACTAAAGTAGCAATATCCATATGTTGGGGAACCCTCAGGCAGTAGGAACTGCTCTAGGGGATTGGCTGGGCTTTAACTATAATCCACAGGCACATTAAAAAATTTCACTTACCACTTATCAAATGTCTGTCCCCCTTACATATGGGCAGCAAAGACCATGAAAGAAGCAGGATGCAGGAGATATCAGGACATGGAGGTGTGAAAGCAGGGTCAGGTTACCACACCCCTGATTTCCCAAGCAAACCTGATAAAAATCCTATTTGCTGCTGAATAGCAGCTGCATAATTATATTGTTGGCAGAAGTAGATGATGACAAAACATGTTCATTTTTTGTTCTGTTATTTTTTTAAACAAATTAAATTCCATTTTATTATACTTCTTTGATTTACCAGTTATAATATATCTGGGAGGCATGAGACAGAACAACCTTTGAAGAATTGATAATGATTTTCAGAGGGCAATGGGAAGATACATGCTGGATGTGAATAGCTACCAATATGACTAAGGAGAAAGTCCCAATAACTGGGGAAAAAAATGTCATTAGGAAAATATACTCAGAAAAAAAATGGATCTGTACTCTTAAATATTTAGTTAAAGTAAACCTTGTTTGAATATCACTAAATGTCTGGGGAGAAAATGAGAACAATTGTGTTTCATTATTTTATCTCTTCTGTCCTCTGAGGTTTAGAAAGCAAGTGCCCTTTGTTCCCCTAGCTCTGGGTTTCCCAACTTGAGGCCAATTTTAGAGGGTAAGATATGTCAACAAACCAGAGAAAGAATTTTTCATATATATGACTACCTGTTTTAATTTCCTGGTGCCAGTATATATTTACAAGCATATGTATTATTTAAATTTATTTTCAAAGAGCCACTGAGTGGTCTAATCATGATCTGCTGCAAGTAGTCTGTCCACAACCAATAGCACCTGATCCATTTCTTCTGCACACAGTATTTTCATGTGACAATGAAGTTTATGTCAATTTTCTTCCCTGTGTCCAGTCAGCAATTTTGAAATATTGATTCTTGGCCTCCACTTCTGTATATGGGTTGTTGCTCTCCAGTTGAAATGTAAGTTCCTCCTTTCAGGGCAGAAATGATTTTCAAATTTATATTCCCAGTGCTTGGAACATTTTAAAACAAATTTTTTATTAATTATTTGCTCTATTCGGAATCTTAAATTCAAATATCAAATGACTGACCTAACATAAGGATTATGAAGTAGATTTCCTAGTATATGCAAAGATACAATCGTCAGACACAAGAATAAATCTGGTTGTGGTGAGCACTGGATCCACTATGGCTCCCATTTTCCCCTTTGAGATATGTTCTCTAGTGGCTTTTATGTAGATTAAAAAACCTCCCAAATTTGAGGAGAGTCTAAGCAGCCTACACAAATTGCTTTCAATATGCTGGAGTGACTGCCAAGTGCTAGGTCACTGATACAAAAAGTTTTCTGTTATACTGTACTTAAAGAAGTATTTGTGTTCCATCTCCCTATATGACAAGACCTATTGTTTAACTTAATTCCTTAGTTCCTGTGTGGCTTGAATTTCCAGAAATCTTTTATCTTTCCATCTTTCCCTCTGCCTTACTACCCCTGACATTGTTCTTTTTCTTCATAGTAACCTCCAATATCTCTACTATTCTTTTCTTTTCTAGGTCATTACCATTTCAAAGGCTATATTGTCTTCCCTTCACTATCTCCATTCCTTGGTCAATCAGTTCAAGATTAGACTCCCTTGCCAATCATTTTACCCAATCCCAGCCTTGGATTACTTCCACCATCCATCTTCACTCCTATTTACATTCTATTGGATAGAATAGGAAAAAAAATCATAAAACCATACTTACCTACAAATTTGTTAAATATTCTTGAATTGTCCCTTACTGCCCCAAGGCAATACCTTTATACCTCCCCAATTAGTTTTCCTATTGGAAGTGTCATTTCCAAACATTGTCTTCTCTCAAGCTACCCACAGGATCTACTCTCCCACCATCCCATCTGAAATCCTTAATTCATAATTCAGTGAACATTTCCTCCTTCACTTATCTTTTATAAAGAGGTGTTCTTTCTTCCCAAAGCAAACCCCTCTACTTGAACCCTTATTCCACTCCGCTCCCACTCCTTCTTTTCCAATAGACTGTTCCCTTTCTATCATCCCAACTCTGACTAGTCTAAGCTCTCTTTTCTACTAAATCAAAACCTATTTCCTACAAACACATCCAGTTTTTCTGTTCTTAAAAACAAAACCCTCACTATATCTAACTATTCTTGCCAAACACAAGCCCTAAATCTTTCCTCCTTTTCTCAGATAAATTCTTTGAGAAAGCTAACCATGCTCAGTTTCTCCATTTCTTTTCCCTTCACTTCGAATAGAAAGGCAAAAAGTAGACCCTAACCTCAAGACGTATACATACTAATGGGAAAGACACTATGCAAACAACTATGCACACATGAAAGATAGACTGAGAGAGATTGATATATGAACATTTGGGGATAGGATGGGATAAGAACAGGAAAATCTCCTTTCAAAAAAGGATCAGAGCAATCTGAAGGAAGTAGAGATGAAGGAGGACTGCATTTTAAGCATAAGGCACAATAGCCAGGGAAAAGGTACGTAGGTAAGAAATGAAATTTCTTGTATGCAAGATGACCAATTGTCATTGGATCATGGAACAGGTGGAAGGCAATAAAATACAAGAATGGAAAGCAGATGATAGAAACTAGGCTATCAAGGCCTTTGAAGAACAAAGTGTTGTGCCTGTCTCAGTTTCCCTCAGTTACTGTCTCAATTTCCCTCAGTTGCAGTATCAGTCTCCCTTAATTGCTCTCTCCCTTAATTGCTTTGTCTTAGAATAGAATCCCCACTTCCTGACCTTCAGAAATAATTGGACTCACATTCCAAAGTAATCATGAAACCTCCAGATGGTCAGCTTCGACCTACCTTTTATCTATGACCTAGACAAGCAGTCTGCTTTGGCAAGGCTCCTTACTCCCTAACCTGTCAGAACTGAATTTATGGTTTCCTTGGACACCAGATGTGCTCAGCTGTTCCCATGAGTTCTTTGTCTCCTTGAGCTATAGGAACCCTATATTAATCCATGACTTTCTTCAATGGAGTGCTGTGTACTTTGTACTCAGTCGACTGACTGTGTGTCAGTCTTGGGCCTGGACTGCCTGCTTTGAGACATGAGTCCCACCAGTCCTGATTCATAGCTATAGATTCTGAACTTTCAATTAACATCAATAAAGCATTACCTAATTTCCACTGTGTGATACTGCCTCAGTTTCTCCCTGAGCATTACAAAAGGATTTTGTATTTGATTGTGGAGTTATTAAGGAATCACTGGAATTTATTGAGTAAGAGTATATCTGTGCTTTAGAAAGATTAATAGGCAGAGAAACCAGAAGGCTATTAAAATAATCTAAGAATGAGGTGATAAAGGAAACTGCAGCAGGGTGGAGGCTATCAAAGGTGAGAAAAGAACATATAAAAAACAATTCAAAGGTAAAAAGATAGGAACTGGCAACAAACTGGGGATGTGCAGTGAGTGGGGAGTAGAGGATAACACCTAGATTGTGATCCTGGGTTACTGGAAGATGGTGGCACCCTTAACAATAATAGGGAAACTGGGAAGAGGGAAGGATTTGGAGGCTACGTAGGAAGTTTATGGGTTCTCTTAGACATCCTATAGACATTTCGAACTCAAAGCCTTAAAAATAAAAATTCATCATCTTGAAAGGGGATTTATAAAATCTTAGCTGTTTTGCTTCCACAGATGTTCTTGAGAAAAGATAAAAGCCCCAGGAAATGTTCTAGGATTGCAGTTAATATATTTTATTTTGCAAGTTGGGGGGGGTGTTGCCTTTTGGACAAGAAGGAATTGGGAAAATTGAGTGATGACCAAAAGCAAGAGCTCAAAGAACAAAAGGAAGAGTTCTGGTCACATTTTGCTTAGAACTGGGCATATTATTACCTGATAAGGGAGAATTGTAACCTGGAAGGATCTTGACCAATCAGGATTCTGATGAGGCTAGTATTAACCAACCTAAAGGCCTGATGTGGCCTTTGTAAGGTGTGGTCCTATTTTACCAAGCAGGATATAGCCCCTTTTCCCAAGAACAGAAATAAACACCTTCCTCCATCCACTTTGCTAATCAATCTGTGTTTGAATAATGTGGGAATGGGACTGTGAAGGGACTTCAATAGCTTCCCTGGGTTTACTCCCTGACCCTGCTAGAGGTCAGGCAGATTACCCAAAAAAAGGAAGTTCTCAAAATCTTTTCTCAAAAACCTTCCCCTCTTCCAAACTTTCCAAATGTTTGGTATTTAAAGTCCTTCACAGCCTGTACTTTTCCTACTTTTCCTTTTTTTTTTTTTTTTACAATCTACTCCCCTCCACATAATCTAGTATCTAGTGACACTGGTCTCCTGGCAGTTTCTCACCAGCTCTAAGCCTTTTCACTATCTGTGCTCAAGGCTCAGAATGCTCCCCCTTCTCCTCATCTCTGTCTCCTCCCTTCTCCTTTCTCCTTCAAGATTCAGCTGAAATCTACCTTTTACACACACATACTCACACACACATACACCACATACATATGTATATATAGATACACCTATATGCACACATAAATTATATGTATATGTATATGCATACACATATAAAAAATATGTACATGTATATATGTGTGTATGTATATGTGTGTTTATATACATACCATAGAAATTCTTAAATCCAGCTGCTTCTTTAAGGATGATTTTTCTTGGAGTAAAAAGAATTTTATTTATTATAGGCTTATCTCAATTGTTAATAGATTATTAGTTAATGATAATTGTTAGTAGTCTCTGGCTGGTTAGCTCAGTTTAGTTAGAACAATATATGAAGCTTCTAAGAGGCCCAATCATCCTTGACAGAATGTAAATTCCTTGAGGGAAAGGACAATTTAATTTTTGTTTTTGTATTTTGAAGGCCCATCATAGTGCTTTAGGGTATAATAAACTTTTGTTTATAAATTGGTTTATTTTCCTTTTGTTCCAAAGCCTCACATTAAATCTCTAATCCTGGCCAACCATTTTGCAAATCTGGAGGGACTGCCAAGGGGAATGTGTCACACACACACATGCACACACATAATTTATCGTCATATAAATATGACAGACATAAAGCTGCCCCTATTAGTATTGGATCACTACATTATTAGTAGGTTATAAGCAAAGCTCACAGTTCCTGCAATTATGCCATTTACTATAATTTTCCTTTACAAGTAATTGGCTTCTGTAATATTCAGTTCAATTAAACAAACATTTAATAAGTGCTTTCTTCCACAACAACCTTTTGAAGTACTTAGTTCCAACACTATTTTACAAGTAAGACAATAAAGACTCAGGCAAGGTGGGATGACTTGTCTATAGTTAGATAGGCTGTATGCAGCAAAGCTAACTTCAACCCAAATCCCAGTGATTCCCAGCATTCTTTCTACTGCACCAAGTAAAACAAATGTTGGCAGGTAAGAAATCAAAATTCCTTTACTTTAAAAAATTTTCTAAGTGGAAATTTCAAGGATTCTTTTCCCATGAAGCAGCATCTAATTTTGAAACTCAGAGAAAGAGAAGAAAATACAATATGCACTTTGAATAAATGTGTGAACAAATGATTCTAAAATTGATTATTTTAATTTTCTTAGCATTTTTTTTATTTTAGAAGATATGATTACTTGTTATTCCTGGAAAGTTAAGAGTAATTTCACAAAATGTGTAATACTGCACTCTTCTCCAAAGTAAAAATGTTGTCCATTATTTCAAACTTTGACTCCATTTCTAAAAAATAATAAAAATAAAAGTTGGGGGTTTTTTTAAATGTAAAGAGCAGATTTCCTCTGAATGATGAGCAACTGGTATCAATAGCATATGAGAAGCAGACTAGCATAGAGGAGAGAGCACTTGATTTAAAGTCTAGAGACATGGCCTTAAATCATACTTCAGATATGATTTCTGTATTTAATTTCTATATTTAATCACTCCCAGAGTGAAAGTTTCCTCATATATAAAATATATGCACTACTTATATCACAAAGTTGTTCTGAAGAAAGAGCTTTGCAACACTGTATAAATAAATTTTCATTGTTATGATAAATAGCACTGTTAATGAAATTATCTACATGGTAAAATTCATTAAGGAAAGCTTTTTTAAAAAAATAAGAAACCTCTACTGCAAGGTCATAATAATTCTATGTTTAAAAAAGAAACAATCACAAAAATTGGTTTATTTTCCATTTTTGTAAAGTCAATTTTATTAACATATATAAATCTATTTTTGAATCTTTAACATTGCCTAAGTAGATATCTGAAAAGTGTATGAGGGTGTGAGGGGAAGAATGACACTACAACTAATCTAATACTTTAAACTTTACAATAGTTCATTTACATTTTTGCTTTTTTCAATCATGTAATAACACAGATCTTTGCCCTAGGGAAGAATACTGAGCAATGGGAGACATGTCAATTTAACATGAAAGGGAAAAATCAAACAGGTTTTTTCAGTGAAAGTAGTGTCACTCACTGATTATCTTCTCAAAATTACTCCTCCAGAGGATGTGACCTTTTTTTTCACTTTTCTTTTATCTTTGTTTGAGTCAGAAGAGTCATCCTCCTATGGATAGTGGAAAAGATTTTTTAAAAAGTTACTATTTTAGCATAGACTTTCCCTCTCCCACATACCTTCTGTACCAAAATGAAAAAAAAATTAATATTTATAGCATCTTTAACTATGATAACTTTTATGTAGCACTTACTATGTGCTTGGCACTGTGTTAAGTGCTTTACAATTATCTCATATTTGATCGTCACAACAATCCTTGAAAGTAGGTACTATTATTATGCCCATTTTACAGATGGGGAAACTGAGGCACACATTGGCTTGCCCATGCTCACACAGCTAGTAAGTGTAAAGTGAGATTCGAATTCAGGTCTTCCTAACTCCAAGCACGGCACTACCTCCACTGTGCCACCTAGTTGCTACTAAATAAATGTTTAATTGGTGTGCAAACCAAGTACTACTTACACATATAAAGTTATACAGTTATATGTGTATACATATGTGTATATGTATACACATATAGAGAATAAATATAAAGCAAGAAAGGAAAAAAGGAAGGGAGGCATTAGCAGTTAAGAGAGGGGGTCATAATGTGATGTTTTGAGCTGCATCTTGAAGAAAGAGGCTAAGGTAAGGAAGAGGATGCACAGGGAATGTGTATTGCATAGAGATGCTCAAATGGTGTAGTATGTGAGGAAAACAGAGAAGGCAAAACTGGATGGACTATAAGTTTGAGGAAGGAGATAATACGGAATTATATTGGGAAGATAGACTGGATAGAGGTGTGCTTTAAAATTCAATGAGTTTACTGAGTAGAGGAATGACATGATCATATCTGAACTTAAGGACAATCACTCAAATAGCTGTGTGAAGGACAGACTGGAGTTGGGGGAGATTTAAAGAAGGGGAAATCAGTTAGGAGGTTATTGCAATTCTAGGTGAGAGGTGAAGAACCTGAACCAAAGGGTTGGTTGTAGGAGCAGACTGAAAGCATCAGATTCAATAGTTTTTGTGGAAACAGAAGTGGCAATGTTTGGCAACTGATTGGGTATGTAGGTGAGATGAAGTAAACAATCAAGTATTACACAACAAATATGAAGTTTGGAAGGGAGGAGGTTTTGGAGAGAAAGGAAACAAGTTTTTGGCATGCTGAGTTTGAAGCATCTCCAGGACACATACAGTTTGAAATGACCACTAGAAAGCTGATGACATGGGACTGAAATAGCCCAGGGAAGAGAATGAGGATGAATATGTACACCTGTAAGTTATCTGCGTGGAGAAGACAAACACACGGGAGAATAAGATAAGAGAAAGAACAAAACCCTAGTTAGGTCTTTGGAGATGACCCACAGTTAGGGGTTGTGATCCGGATGATAAGTAAGCAAAGGAGACTGAGGAGTCACACAAATAGAAGAACCAGTAGAGTGTAGTGAGAATGGGGAGTCAATGATGTCAAATGAAGCAAAAAGGGGAAAAAAGCTAAAGATGGGGGGAAAAGCCTATCCAATTTAGCAAATTAAAGATCACTAGTAATTCTGGAGAGAATGGTTTCAGTAAAGTGATGAGATCATATTCAGAGGTCAGAATGATGAGAAATTACAGTATATGGATATAATGAAATTTTACTGTGCAATAACAAATTGTTTTTTATCCTTCATTCTCAAGGAGGACCAATGACATCCCCAAAGTGAGGCTTTGACTTTTGAGTGACTAGGTTTTGAGTGAGACAGAGCTACTCAATATCATCCCCACTTTCCTCCAGAAGCATCAGAGTCCAAAAGTAAGACAAATCAAGACAACTGAGATGGGCCAGGATGCAGTGGGTTACCGTGGCCTTTTGAAACGAAGGTCTTTCATGGATCTGATTATCTGAGGCAATGCCTGTTCAATGATGAAGTACTAGGTAAGAATTGAGACAAAAGATGACCTAGTTTTCCAGCACATAAGAATCAATCTGGAAGGAGAAGACCCTCAATTTCTTGTGAGAAGAAAAACAATTACCATCAAAACCTAATGACCAAATGAGGTATTGGCAATTCAATGAAATCCAGTGTGATTTGGAGAATAAAACTAGGAGTCTTCGGAACCTTGAACCCTATTTATTAACCTTACCCCTTTCAAATTTTCTTTTAACACAAACACACGAAAAAAGTCTTTAGATGAAGGACTAAAGGCAGAGATTCATCTGAACTCTCAAAATTTCCCTCCAAAAAATTTTAAGATGATGCTTAAAAAGTAAAAAGATAAAATATTAATATTCTGTATGACTTTTTTCACTTTTTAAAAGTTATCTTGCTTAGAGAAAATGTGACTCAGTCTACCTTTGTTGAATTTTGCTCATGACAAAATGAATTCTAGAACAGCACAACCAACATAAGATCAGGATGAAACAATTTTCCAGACCAAGACAACTTAGATCAGCAGAAAAGGTCTCTCACCAACATGAGAATGGAGCATGGTGCAGCCCAAGCTGCACCCCAGTAAACTAGCAACAGGTTGGGAATGGCTGCATCAGTAGTAATGACTTCTTAAGCTCTCAGCTCACAGCAGGGTCAGACAAGTGGTCAGAAAATTACAGGGAACCCTGTGCTGGCACTTGGTGCAGGATGTTCTTGCATTGACCAGATCACAGTCTCAAAACAAAGAGGAGTACAAGCACACTAAAGCATGCAGTCTCATGGGAGGGAAGATCCTGGTCACAATTCTAGGATGGAAAAGAATATTTGTGGTCACTCACAGATCAGAGCACAAATCTGAGACCATACTTCACCATAAATCATACCACCTTGAGAGAACCAAAAATTTAGACTCCACAACCAGCTCTGAAAACAAACACACACACACACACACACACACACACACACACACACACACACAGATTGAGAGAGAGAGAGAGAGAAACTTGGGAGAGTGCCCCTTTTACCCAGGAGCAGAGCTTTTTTAAAAAGTGAACTTTTTAACATCAACTTAAAAGTCCAAGAAATAGGCTAGAAAAATGATCAAACAAAAAGAACCTGACCATAGAAAGTTGCTATGGTGACAAAAGACTATAACACAAAGGTAGAAAAAGACAACAAAGTCAAAACAACTACCTCAAAGCTTCAAAGAAAAAAAAAATGAATTGGTTTCAGGCCACAAAAGAATTGTTGGAAAAGCTGAAAAAGCTTTTTTTGTTTTTTTTAAAAGGGCAATGAAAAAAAAGGGAAAATAAATAAGAGTGATGCAGAAAAATAAAAGGAAAAAATAGTTTACAGCCTGGTAAAGGAGGCACAAAAAATACGGAAATATCTAAAAAAAAAAAAAAAACATAATTTGTCAAATGGAAAAGGTACAAAATTTCATTGAAGAGAAGAACTCCTTAAAAAGTAGAATTGACCACATGGAAAAGGAGGTACAGAAGCTCACTGAAGAAAATAGTAATTTGGAGGACTCTGGGAAGATGGCAGAGTAGGTTAGAAGATTTCAAAATTTCCAGATTTCCTCCATAAACAGAACTTTGCACTTAAGGGAAAACAGAGATGGGTGAAAATCAAAGAAGATCTAGGACAGAACAGGGATCCTCCTGGAACCTGAGAAGACCTGAAGAAAGGCCTCAGGACCAGGATTTAACCAGTGTGAAGTGTAAATCCTCCAGTCTAGCTCTGGAAAAAAAAACCCACAGAAAACAGAGAGCCCCGGTAGTAGCTCAGCCGGAATCAAAGGAACTTTCTCCTCCCAGACAGGGAAGTAAGAGGCCTGACTGAGTCTGGGAAGACTGAGATAATGTCTACTGATTAGGAACACCAAGCCCAGCGGTGCTGCAGAGGCAAGGCCGAGGCAAGAAGGAAACAAGCACATATAGTGAGTGCAGAAGAAGGTAGTGCTGGTTGTGGGTACTTGCAATAGGGTGGAGCTTTCACCATCCCTCCACCCCACAATTAGAGATGCTTACACTAATAATTCTTATTTTTAAAAATGAATCAACAAAAAAGAAAGAACCCAGTCATAGCAACTTACTATAGAAATAGAGAAGACTGAGGTTCATCTTCAGAGAAGGACAGTGAAGTTTAAAAAAAAAAAAAAAAGCCTTTTCTACCCTCAAAGTGTTAAATGGTACGTTTCCTGATATAATTTATTTTTATTTTTTCCAGAAATAATTTATAAAATAACTCAAAAAAACTTCAAAAATCAAATGAGATTGAAGGGAAAAATAATAAGAACCATCTAAGAAAAACAGGAAGATTATGAAAAGAACATTAACCAACTAGGAAAGGAGATACAGAATCTTAAAGAAGAAAATAGTTCTTTGAAAATTAGAGTTAGGCAATGAAAAACCAGTGAAGCTATAAAAGAACAAGAAATAATAAAACAATATAAAGAATAAAAAATAGAACAGAATGTGAAACATCTTCTAAGAAAAACAACAGATCTAAAGAACAGATCAGAAAGAAAAAAATATAAAAATAGTTGAACTACCTGAAAGCTGTGACCAAAAAAAGAATTATGACACAATAATGCAAGAAATAATCCAAGAAAATTGTCCTGGAATGACAGAACATGAGGGGAAAGTAGAAATAGAAAAAAATCTACTGATCATCTAAAGAGATCCTCTGTAGAAAACATATAGGAATATTATTGCCAAATTTTGAAAACCCCAGGTCAAAGAAAATTCTGCAAGAAACAAAAAACCCAATTTATTGCAAAACATATGTATGGGTAGTTCTTCAACATTGACCTTTACAAAGCTTTCTGTTACAAATTTCCCCCCCTAGTCACCACCCCTCCCCTAGATGGCAGGAAGTCCACTACATGTTAATTATGTTAAAATACTTGACAAATCGAATATATGTATATATATTTCCACACTTATCTTGCTGTGCAAGAAAAATCATATCTACAAGAAAAAAAAAGATCTGAGAAGGGAAACACAATGCAAGCAAACATCAATAGAGAGAATGAAAATGTTATGTTGTGAGCCACATTTCATATCCCTCTCTCTGGGTGTATATGGCTTTCTTCACTGAACAACTGGAACTGGTTTGAAACATTTCATTGTTGAAGAGAGCCATGTCCATCAGAACTGATCATCATATAGTCTTGTTGTTGCCATGTATAATGATCTCTTGGTTCTGCTGATTTCACTCAGCATCAGTTCATGCAAGTCTCTCCAGGACTCTCTGAAATCATCCTGCTGGTCGTTTTTTATAGAACAATAATATTCCATGACATTCATACACCATAATTTATTCAGCCATTCTCCAATTGATGAACATCCATTCAGTTTCCAGTTTCTAGCCACTACAAAAAGGACTGCCACAAACATTCTTGTACATGTGGGTCCCTTTTCTTCCTTTAAGATGTCTTTGGGAAATAGGCCCAATAGAAACACTTATGCACAGTTTGATAACTTTTTGAGCATAGTTCCAAATTGTTCTCCAGAATGGTTGGATCCGTTCACAGCTCCACCAACAATGTATCAGTGTCCCAGTTTTCCCACATCCCCTCCAACATTCATCATTATCTTTTCCTGTCATTTTAGCCAACCTGATAGGTGTTTAGTGATACCTCAGAGTTGTCTTAATTTGCATTTCTCTGATCAATAGTGATTTGGAGCACCTTTTCATATGACTAGAAATAGTTTTAATTTCATCATCTGAAAATTGTCTGTTCATATCCTTTGACCATTTATCGATTGGAGAGTGGCTTGAATTCTTATAAATATGAGACAATTCTCTATATATTTTAGAAATGAGGTCTTTATCAGAACCCTTAAATGTAAAGGTGATTTCCCAATTTATTGCTTCCCTCCTAATCTTGTCTGTATTAGTTTTGTTTGTACAAAAACTTTTTAACTTAATAGAGTCAAAATTATCTATCTTGTGTTCAATTAAGAGTTCCAGTTTTTCTTTGGACACAAATTTATTCCATCTCCACAGGTCTGAGAGGTAAACTATCCTATGTTCCTCTAATTTGCTTATAATATCACTATATCTAAATCATGAATCCATTTAGATCTTATTTTGGTATGTGGGGTTAGGTGTGGGTCAAGCCCTAATAAAAAACCCAATTTAAATAGGCTGGAACTACAATCAGATTGTTTAGGACTTATCTCCACCTACAATAAAATACTTCAGGTCCTGGAATAATACATATTGGCAATGAAAAAAGATACCTGTGGCCAAAAATATCATATCCAGCAAAACTAATTTATAATAGCAAAAAAAATGGACATTCAATGAATTTGCAGATTTTCAAAACTTTGTTTTAACTAAACCCAAACTTAATAAAAAATTTAACATAATCCAGCATCAAAGATTAATTTCAAGTGACTCAACATGGACATGTTTATGTCTTTTGCTTGAAAATGTCTACTACATGTTTAAGATTGACATCAGCAACTGGATAGCTCAAAAGAAAGATTGAGTAGAGTATGATCTGACTCTTAAAAAACAAAATTATCTAGCAAAAGGTAAAATACTAATGGGGGAAAAGAATGCTGGTAGTTATGAAAATCTATCCACATTGGGAATGGGTTAAATAGGGAATAATAGGTTAAATAGAAACACAATGTGTGTGTGTGCATGTGTGTGTGTGTGTGTGTGTGTGTGTGTGTGTATACCATGAAGGATATAGCACTCTCCAAAATCTATAAAGAAATTGGGTGGGGAGGCAACTAGTTGGTGTAGTGGATAGAGCACCAGCCTTGAAGTCAGGAAGACGAGCTCAAATCTGACCTCAGATATTTAACACTTCCTGGTTGTGTGACCTTGGGCAAGTCACTTAACCCCAATTGCCTCAGCAAAAAAAAAAAAGAAAAGAAAAGAAAGAAAGAAATTGGGTGGGGAAGAAGAATAGGATATGATGCAATACAGAAGAATGTGTAGATTTATGGCTGTGGGATAAGCTGTATAGATTAATGGGCAAGGAATATAGGATAAGGGGCAGCTAGGTGGCTCAGTGGATAGAGCACCAGCCCTGAAGTCAGGAGGACCTGAGTTCAAATCTGGTCTCAGACACTTAACATTTCCTAGCTGTGTGACCCTGGGCAAGTCACTTAACCTCAATTGCCTTAGCAAAAAGCAATAAATAAATAAATAAATGAATGAATAAATAAAATTAAATTTTTTTAAAAAAAGGAATATAGGATAAGGTGAAGTATAGAAGGGTGTATGGAGTTATGGCAGTAAGACAAAGTGTGTAGATTAAGGTAGATTAATTAATAGGATAAGGTGAGATACAAAAAGGTGTTTATATTAACAGAAGTAAGATAAAGGTATGTAGTTTAATGGGAATGGGACAAAGAGGGAAGGAAAGGGTAGGGGGAGAAAATAAAGGAGAGATACATGGGTGGATTAAGTAATAGCAAGGCAAGCTAAGGAGTATAATTAAAGTAGAAGAATTAGCAGGAATAGGAAATAATCCTATACATATATATACAAATACTACAACAAGGATCACAAACAGAATTTATTAGAAGTTTTAAAAAGAAGGTCTAGTCAAACTTAAAAGATTCAATAGAGAAATCTATATTATATATCAGCCATATTAATACTGTTTTAGATTCATGCATCTGTATATATATATATGTATATATAATTATATAGGTGTGTATATGTGTATATGTATGCATGTAGATGTGAGTATATAAATATATATATGTGGGTAGGTATGTTGCTGGGTATGTGAATATAGAAAAGATAGATCAATCTCCATGTTTAACTGTAGCTTCCTTGGGGGAAGTAAAAGAGATGAAAGTGGGAAAAAATTAAGTACGTGAGATTTTATATTCTTTAGTGGATTGTGTAATAATAGAGATATGGACTAAACTAGCTGGTTTTCCTATCTGTTCTCTTGAATTTCAATTTCCAATCTAAGCATATTTAGGACAGTAATATTAAATGCTGTAGCTTGGAGGAGATGGAGCCAAGATGGTGAAGTAAAGGCCAGGACTCACCTAAGTTCTCACACAAATTCCTCCAAATTGCCTAAATAATGACCTCTCAACTCAAAGACACCAAAGATGACTTGGAAAGTCAGCCATAAAGGTTTGTCAATAGGGTGAGAGGGCCTTGGGAAACCAGCAAATAAGGAGTAGGTATGGGCAGCCAAGGCAGCAGCATGGAAGTCTCTTTATTAATACTGAGAAAGTAGTCCGGAGCAGCTAAGTGGCGCAGTGGATAGAGCACCAGCCTTGAAGTCAGGAGGACCTGAGTTCAAATCTAGTCTCAGACACTTAACATTCCCTAGCTCTGTGACCCTGGGCACACAATTGCCTCAGCCAAAAAAAAAAAAAAAAAGTACTCTGTTGCTTTAGCACTCAAGAACTTATAGCCCCAATGGAGCAGGGATAATTCTCACAGTTCCAGGACAGAAAAGAAGGCTTGTGGTCAGGTCCTTAGAAGGATCTCTGAAAGAAGCTGCACAAAATCTCTAGATTATAGTCTAGAGATTCCTAGATAATGAACTAAATAGGTGGAGACAACTTAAAATGTTTGGAAGTCTACCTGCCAAGACTTAGCCAGGAATTAAGTGAACACAATTACAAAACACTTTTCACACAAATACAGTTAGATCTAAACAACTGGAAGAATATAAATTGCTCATGGATAGGCTGAGCTAACGTAATAAAAATGAAGTCCTACTTAAATTAATCTATGTATTCAGTGCCAAACCAATAAAAAATTACTTTATTCAGCTAGAAAAAATAATAACAGAATTCATCTGGAAGAACAAAAGGTCAAGATTATCAATGGAATTAATTTTAAAAATGCAAAGAAAAGTGGCCTAGCCATTACAGACCTAAAATTATACTATAAAGCAGCAGGCATCAAAACCATTTGGTACTGCCTAAGAAACAAAATAATGGATCACTGTAATAGGTTCGGTTCACAAGACATAATAGTCAAAGACTATAATAATCTAATGTTTGATAAGCCCAAAGACTCCAACTTCTGGGATAACAACTCACTATTTAATAAAAATTATTGGGAAAACTGGAAAATAGTATGGCAGAAATTAAGCACTGACCAACACCTTATACTCTATTATGAAGATGAGGTCGAAATAGATTCATGATTTACACAGAAAGAGTAAGCAATTGGAGAACAAAGAACAGATAGTCTACTTCACAAATCTATGGAGAATGGAGTAATTTATGACCAAATAAGAACTAGAGAACATTATGAAATGCAACATGAATAATTTTAATTGTTAAAAAACTTTCACACAAGCAAAACCAATGCAGCCAATATTAGAAAGGAAATAGAAATGGTGGGGGGAAAGAAGGGAAATATTTTACAGCCAGTGTTTCTGATAAAGATCTCATTTCTAAAATACATAAAGAACTAACTCAAATTTAGAAGAATACAAGCCATTCCCCACCTGATAAATGTTCAAAGATATGAACAATCTTCAGACAAATAAATTAAAGCCATTTCTAGTCATATGAAAAAATGCTCTAAATCATTATTGATTAGAGAAATGCAAATTAAGACAATTCTGAGGTATCACTTCACATCTCTCAGACTGGCTAAGATGACAGGAAAAGATAATGATAAATATTGCAGAGATATAAAAAAACTGGAACACTAATGCATTGTTGGTGGAGATATGGAATGATCCAACCATAAAACTCTGCATTCCCTTAGATCTAGCAGTGTCTCTCCTGGATCTATATCTCAAAGAGATCATAAAAGAGGGAAAAGGACCCACATGTGCAAAAATGTTTGTATAAGCCCTTTTTTGTAGTGGCAAGGAATTATAAATTGAGTGGATGCCTATCAGTTGGGGAATGGCAAAATAAGTTATGGTATATGAATATAATAGCGTAATAGTATTCTGTAAGAAATGATGAGCAGGATGATTTCAGAAAAGCTTGGAAAGACTTATATGAACTTTATATGAACCAAGAGAACATTGTACACAATAAAAACAAGATTATGTGATGATCAACTATGGTAAACTTAGCTCTTCTCAAAAATGTGGTGATTCAAGACAATTCCAATAAATTCAGGATGGAAAGTATCATCCAAAGAGAAAATATTGGAGACTGAATGTGATCTGAAGTTCAATATTTTCACCTTTTTTGATTTTTTGTTTTTTTCTTTCTCATGTTTTTTTCCCATTTTGGTCTGGTTTTTCTTGTACAACATGATAAATATGAAAATATTTTTAAGAGATTGCACATATTTAACTTATATCAGATTGCTTGCTGTCTTGGGATGGGGAGAAGGTTGATAAAGAGAAAAAATGTGGAATGCAAAATCTTACAAAAATGAATGTTGAAAACTATCTTTATATGTATTTGGAAAACAAAATACTATTGAAATTTTTTAAAAGAATTATTGAGCTACATGATATCCATCATCAAAAAGAGTTTAGATATAATTTTTCAAGAACTTATCAAGGAAAGCTGCACAATATTCTGCACCAGAGGATAAAATGGAAATCAAAAGATTGCACCAATCATTTGCTGAAAGAAACCCCCAAACAAAAATTTCTAGAATATTATGGCCAAATTCCAGAATTCCCAGATAGAGGAAAAAATACTGTAAGTAGCCAGAAGGAAACTATTCATATGTCATAGAGCCACAGTCAAGTTAAAACAAGATTTAACAGTTCACAGTAAGGTATCAAAAGCTTGGAATATGATATTCTGGACGTTAAAGGAACTAGGACTATAATCAAGAATGGTTTATCCAGCAAAACTGAGTATGATCCTTCAGAGGAAAAATCAGACATTTAAAGAAACAGAGTACTTTCAAGCATTTCTGATGAAAATAAATATAACTTGGGAAGCTAGGTGGCGCAGTGGATAGAGCACCAGCCCTGAAGTCAGGAAGACCTGAGTTCAAATGTGGTCTCAGACACTTACCATTCCCCAGCTATGTGACCCTGGGCAAATCACTTAACCTCAATTGCCTCAGCAAAAAGCAAAAAAGCAAAAAAAAAAAAAAAAAAAAAAAAAAAAAAAAAAAAAAAAAAAAAAATAAAACCCAAGAAAAGCTTAAAAAAAAACAGGAAAAATAAATCATAAGAGATTCAATAAGGTTAAACTTTACTGATACTTGTAACTCCCATGTACTTTATCATTATTAGGGCAGTTAGAAGGAATATAGATAGACAGGGGCTCAGGTATAAGTTGATTCTGATGGTGTGATATCAAAAAAAAAAAATAAGGCAATCAAAAAGAGGGATGCAAAGAAAGAAAGAAAAAAGGTAGAATTGAGGAAATTATTTCACATAAAAGAAACATAGAAGGAAGAGTAGTGAAAGAAAAGATGGGGAAAGGGGATGGTGACCACATTTAAAACTTATTCTTATCAGAATTGGCTCAATGAGGGGAAAATATACACAATCAACTAGGTACAAAAACTATCTTACTGTACAGAAGAAAAGGAGAGGAGAGGGGCAGCTAGGTGGTGCAGTGGATAGAGCACCAGCCCTGAAGTCAGGAGGACCTGAGTTCAAATCTGGTTTCAGACACTTAACATTCCCTAGCTGTGTGACCCTGGGCAAATCACTTAATCCCAATTGCCTCAGCAAAAAGCCAAAAAAAAAAAAAAAAAGAAGAAGAAGAAGAGAATCAGAGGAATGAAGGCACTGATAAAAAAGAAGGGTAAATTGGTGGAGATAGTAATCAGAAGCAAAACACATTTGAAGACAGGATGAAGGGAGACAGAGAGAATAGATAAGAAAAAAAATCAAGATGGAGGGAAGTGTAGTTGATATTGGTAGCTGTGAATGTGAATGGGATAAACTCACCCATAAAACAAGTGGATAGCAGATTCAAAACCAGAATCCTATGATATATTGTTTATAAGAAACACACCTGAAACAAAGAGACACACAGAGAGGAAAAATAAAGAGCTAAATAGAATCTCTTATGCTTCAGCTGAAGTTTAAAAAAAAAGCAAGAGTAGAGATCATGATCTCAGACAAGGCAAGAATAGATAAGCAGAGAAATTACATTTTGCTTAAAGATATCATATATAATGAAGTAATGTCAATACTAAACATAGATACACGAAATGGTATAGCATTCAGATTCTTAAAGGAAAAGTTAAATAAATACAGAAAGAAAGAAATGGCAAATAATATTAGTAGAGGATCTCAACTTTCTCTCCTCAGAACTAGATAAATGTAATGAAAAAAAAGTTAAGGAGATAAGGAGAATTTTATAAAAGTTACATATGAGAGTCCTCTGGAGAAAACTTAATAGAAGTAGAAAGGAACATATCTTTTTCTCAGCAGTATAGGGCACCAACACAAAAACTAATCACGTATTAGGACATAAAAACCTCAGAACCAAAACAAGGAAAGCAGAAATCTTTTTTGTTTGTTTTAAAATTTTATTTTATTAAAAAAAACAGCATAGAAAAAAGGAAAGCAGAACAGAACATTATCAAGTGCCCAGCAGAACATCAGAGAGGATTAAAAGCTTATAATAATAAATTGTCAGTTCAAGAAAGTATATATAATAATAGAATAAATTATATTCATGAGTTTCCATCTTTTCTTTGCTTCCTTGTAGGTTATTATTTTGTTCTCTACTGTGCAATTTTTTTTACTTTATTCATTTTTTCCCCTTTCATCTCCCAAATTCCCTCAAGCAGACTATAATTAAGGTCAGATATATGTTATACACATATAGAGATATATGCATATACACATAAACAGACTATACACATCTAAAGACACATATATACAACAACATGCATACTTATATACATATATTCATATACACACATATATAAGGACATATATTCACTCACATGCAAACAAACATTCAAAACATCATCATTAAGGTTGACATATAATATATATTTCTCTCTTAATTGAATCTTTAACTTCTGACTTATCTCTTCTTTCCTATCTCTGCTAATTCTTCTGTTATAAACTGCTCTTTAATTTGCCTTGCTATTACTTAACCTCCTCCTGCCCATGGATCCCTCTCTTATCTTCTTCCCTAACCCTTTGCTTCCCTGTCCACCAATCCCTCCCCCTTCATTTCTTTATACATTTTGGAGGATACTATATCCTTCATGGTATATATGTATGTTGCTTATTTAACCCATTTCCAATGTGAGTAGTTTTTCAGAACTATGACCCTTCCTCTCTGCTCTAAGGTCTCTGTGTCTATTCTTCTTCTGAATCTCATTTGTATAATACAATACTATTTTTACCTTTTTCTAGACAGTTTTGTGTTTTTTAGTCTACTCAACTCTGCCTCAATCCTTCTTTTGAGCTATCCATTTACTTGTGTTACTCATAAACATACGGCATACACTTCCATGTAAAAAAAAATTTGTCCAGGTTAAGTTCCTTGAAATTGATCCTTGATATTGGTTCTTATATCTTAAATTTTCTATTGAATGTGGGTTTGGTGGCTTCCGGGGGTGGAGCCATGGTGGCGGAGATCAGACAGGAGTCTCTGTAACCTCCTTTAATCTTCCCTCAAACCAACAACATATGAAGCCTCTAGACTGATTTTGAAGCAAAAAAATCCACAATATCTGGAGGACAACATGATTTAGAAGAAGATACTCTGGAAGAACCTCAAAAGAGGTCTGTTTTAATTGGGCAGGGGGGTGCTCTGCTGAACCCAGACTGCAGCACAGGGAGACTGGGGCAGGGAGCTGGAGCAGGGAGCTGGAACAGGAGTCGGAACAGGTGTGGGAGCGTTGTGCTTTTCACACACCTGGGAGTCTTCTGCGGGCCTCTTGGAACCTGGATTACAGCCAAGAATAACTTACCCAGCTAGAAGGAGCATTATCTTCCAGGGAAGAAGATGGTCATTCAATGATATAGGAGAATTTCACCTATTTCTACTGAAAAGACCAGAACTGAACAAAAAATTTGATCTACAAACACAGAACACAAGAGAAACATAAAAAGGTAACAAGGAAAAAAAAAATCTTGAGAACTATATTTATGTTATAGATACTTATAGAATGAGGGCTGGTTTTATGAATCTATTTTACATTATGATTATGATATGATTACTGTGATTTTATGATTATTATGATATGATTATTGTGGTTTTATGATTATTATGATATGATAAACTGAAAAAGAAATTAGAGGTAGAAAAGGGATAACACTGGAAGAAGAGGAAAAGGAGGTAAAATAAGGGAAATTACATCACATGTAGAGGCAAAGAAAACCTATAATGATTGAGGGGAAAAAAGAGAGGGGAATGAGAATTTGGTTAATCTCCATCGCATCAGATTTGGCTCAGAGGGAATAATACACGTACTTATAAGGAAACAGGAGGGAAAGGGGGGAAAAGGGGGTGGGTGAGGCTCTAAAGGGGAAGGATTGTTTCAGGGAAGTGGTTATCAAAAGCAAAATAGGGAGGAGGGAAAGGGGATAAGAAAGAGAAAAGCATAAGTTAGGGTAAATAAGATGGCAGGAAATACAGAATTAGTTATTTTAACTGTGAATGTGAATGGAATGAACTCTCCCTTAAAGCGGAAGCAGATAGCAGACTGGATTAAAAACCAGAATCCAACAATATGTTGTATACAAGAAACACATCTAAAACATAAAGATACATACAGGGTGAAGGTAAAAGGCTGGAGCAGAATCTATTATGCTTCAGGTGAACACAAAAAAAGCAGGGGTAGCAATCCTGATCTCAGATCAAGTAAAACCAAAGATCGATCTAATTAAAAGAGACAAAGAAGGAAACTATATCTTCCTAAAGGGTGCCATAGACAATGAAGCAATAACAATACTAAACATATATGCACCAAGTGGTATAGCATGGAAATTCACAGAGGAAAAGTTCAGAGAGATGCAAGAAGAAATAGACATCAAACCTATAATAGTGGGGGATCTCAATTTCCCTTTCTCAGTACTAGATAAATCAAACCACAAAATAAATAAGAAAGAAGTTAAGGAGGTAAACAAAATGGTAGAAAAGGTAGGTATGATAGATCTTTGGAGGAAATTAAATGGAGACAGAAAGGAGTTTACTTTTTTCTCAGCAGTCCATGGAACTTATACAAAAATTGACCATGTGTTAGGACACAAAAACCTCAAAATCAAATGCAGGAAGGCAGAAATAATAAATGTATTTTTTTCAGATCATGACAGAATAAAAATCACATGCAATATAAGGCCAGGAGAAAATAGACCAAAAACCAATTGGAAACTAAATAATTTTATCCTAAAGAATGAATGGGTGAAACAGCAAATTACAGACACAATTACTAATTTCATCCAAGCGAATGACAATAATGAGACAACATATCAAAATTTGTGGGATACAGCCAAAGCAGTAATAAGGGGAAATTTTATATCTCTAGATGCTTATTTGCATAAAATAGAGAAAGAGAAAATCAATGAATTGGGCTTGCAACTAAAAAAGCTAGAGAAAGAACAAATTAAAAACCCCCAATCAAATACCAAACTTGAAATCCTAAAAATAAAAGGAGAGATTAGTAAAATAGAAAGTAAAAAAACTATTGAATTAATAAATAAAACTAAAAGTTGGTTTTATGAAAAAAACAACAAAATAGATAAACCTCTAGTTAATTTAATTAGAAAAAGGAAAGAGGAAAATCAAATTGTTAGACTCAAAAATGAAAAGGGAGAAGTTTCCATCAATGAAGAGGAAATTAGAGCAATAATCAGGAGTTACTTTGCCCAACTGTATGCCAATAAATTTGATAACCTAAGTGAAATGGAGGAATATCTACAAAAATATAGATTGCCCAGATTAACAGAAGAGGAAATAAATTACTTAAATAGTCCCATTTCAGAAAGAAATAGAACGAGTCATTAATTAACTCCCTAAGAAAAAATCCCGAGGACCAGATGGATTTACATGTGAATTCTACCAAACATTTAAAGAACAGTTAACTCCAATATTATATAAACTATTCAAAAAAATAGGGAATGAAGGACTCCTACCAAATTCCTTTTATGATACAGACATGGTACTGATACCTAAACCAGGTAAAACAAAACCAGA
>JAJPUD010000380.1:261681-272456 GCA_023553655.1 Myrmecobius fasciatus | reverse complement strand
TATTAAAAATCACCAATTAAGCAACAAATTGAAAATTCTAAAATTCAAAGGGGAGATTAATCAATTTGAAAGTAAGAAAAACATTAAATTCATAGATAAGACAGAATTTAGTTGTATAAAACAAACAATAAAATAGATAGACTATTCTGTAATTTGATTCTTTAAAAAATAAAATGAAATTACCAGTATTAAAATTAAAAAGGGCCATTTCATCACCAAATGAAGTAATTATTAGGATCTATTATGGCCAATTATATGACAATGAATGTAAGCCTCTAAGTGAAATGGATGAATCTTTATATAAACTGCCCAGATTAACAGAAGAGGAAATAGAATATTTAAAGAACCCCTATCTTAGAAAAAGAAATGAAGCCATAAATTTTCCCTAAGGAAAAAAAAAATTACTTGGACAAGATAAATTCACAAGTAAACTCTACCAAATATGTAAAGAACAACCAATTCAAATACTATATAAACTATTTGAAAAACAGGCAAAGAAGTTCTACCAAATTCCTTTAACAACATAAATATGGTACTGATACCTAAATAATGACAAGTAAAAACAGAAATATTATGTTCCAATTTCCCTAATGAACATTTATGCAAAATTTTAAAAAAATACTTTCTTTTTTTGTTCTGATTTCTTTCTCAACATGATAAATATAGAAATATTTGTAATGATTGTACATATATAACCTATATCAAATTGCTTGCTGTCTTGGGGAGGGGAAAGGTAAGGAAAGGAAGGGAAAAAAAATTGGAACTCAAAATCTTACAAAAATGAATGTTGAACACTATTTTTATATATAACTGGAAAAAATAAAATACTATTGAATGGGACTGATTGGATGAAGTTTTCTCAGTTTATGAGACTAGATCTAAGTCACATGATCCCTATGCCCACAGCAGGAAGATGAGGTCTTGGGCCTCAGGTTTCAGGAAGTTACATGATCCCTATTCCCAGGGTTGCAGGGAGTCATGTGGTCTTTAAAGCTCAGACCCACAAGAAGTGATATGACCCACAGGAAGCATACAACTTGGTGACCATTGGTCAAGAATGGTTACTTCCTTTTAGTCTATCCAATGAAAAGGCTTGCATCTTTTGTTATTTAAACCTGAGAAGCTGGGAGCTGGTTAAGTGAGCACATGGTGGGAGTTAGAATGGCTCCCAGGTGTGAGTCTAGGCCTCTCCCTGCAGGGATAAATAAATGCTTTCTCTTTGTACCTAAAGATGTCTCTGATTAGTTTATTTGGGGAAAGGGGTCTAGAACCTGTCCCATACACTATTGGAAAAAAAAAAAAACAAGGAAGGTTTTTTAAAAGGTCTCATTTCTCAAATATATAGAGAACTGAGTCAAATTTATAAGGATACAAATATTCCCCAAATGACAAAAGGTCAGAAAATATGAGCAGGCAATTTTCAGAAGAAGAAATCAAAGCTATCTCCAATAATATGATAAAATGCTTTAAATCTCTATTGGTTAGAGAAATGTAAATTAAAGCATCTTTGAGATACCAACTCACACCTATCAGATTGGTTAATATAACAAAAAAGAAAAATCAGAAATGTTGGAGGAATATGGAAAAATTGGAAAAATAATGCTTTGTTGGTGGAGTTGGTGGATCCAACTATTCTGGAGAGCAATTTGGAACTATGACCAAAGGGCAATCAAACTGTGCATATTCTTTGACCCAGCAATACTACTACTAGATCTGTATTCCAAAGAGATAGAAAAGAAATGAAAAGAAAACAAACAAAAGAAATGAAATGAAAAAAAAAAAGGACTTATTTGTACAAAAAATATTTATAGTGGCTCT
Source organism: Myrmecobius fasciatus (assembly GCA_023553655.1). Lineage (NCBI taxonomy): Eukaryota > Metazoa > Chordata > Mammalia > Dasyuromorphia > Myrmecobiidae > Myrmecobius > Myrmecobius fasciatus. The sequence goes on along the minus strand of JAJPUD010000380.1, from coordinate 270,638 downwards.
TTCTGTAGTGGCAAAGAATTGCAAATTGAGGGGATATTCATCAATTGAGGATAGCTAAACAAGTGAGTGGCATATAATTGTAATGGGATACTATTGTGCTATTTAAGAGATGTTGAGCAGGATGCTTTCAGAAAAAGTTGTAAAGACTTATATGAACTAATGTAAAGTCAAGTTAGCAGAACAAGGAGAACATGAAACACAGTATCAACTGTGAATGACTTAATTTTTCTCAGCAATACAATGACCAAAGACAATTCCAAAGTGTTCATGATGAAAAATGCTATCCATCTCTCCAAAGAAAGAACTTATAATGTCTGAATGTAGATCAAAGCATACATTTTCTTTTTTTACTTTTTATTTTTCTTCAGTTGTTTTTTTGGGGGGGTCCTCTATTTTCTTTCACAACATGGATAACATGGAAATATGTTTTGCATGAATGCATCATGTATAATCTATTTGTTTGCCTTCTCAAGGAGGAGGCAGAGGAGAGAGTGAATTTGGAGTTCAAAATTTTAAAAAACAAGTGTTAAAAGTTGTTTTTATATGTAATTGGAAAAAAGAGAAAATATAAAACCCCAGAAAGTCTTGTTACTATGTCATGACAGTGATTTTTATGTAATGTAATATGGGAAATATAAATGAGTTCAACATGAGCTCACCACAGAAACAGCACTAGTGAGGCAAATTTGATCAACAGGGGTTTGATGATGACTGGCCTCTGCTCGGAATTCATCCAGCTGACATTCCAATTTCTCTCTACGTAATTGTTCACCTTCTAGTTGGACCTGCAGCTCTTTGATCATCCTTTCCAAAATACGAACAAAAAAATTTATTTCTACAGTTAGCACACAACTATACATGTGTGAGAAAGTCAGGGACATTAAAAGGAGGTGGCAGAAAGGCAGGCCAAAGGTTGCCAACTTCTTCCCTCCCCCAGTATTGTAAATGATTTCCTTAAGGCAGGTTTCTGCATATTTTTGGTATCATGTGCCTATTTTGCATGGCAAAGCCCATGAACTCCTTTTGAGAATGTTTTGAAATACTTGAAAAAAATATATAGGTTCATAAAGGAAACTAAGAATATTAAAATAGTTATCAAAATATTTTTAAAAACAAGTTTACAGATCTACAAGTTCTTCAGAAACTTCTTCCATGACAATTATCACCCAAACTTCACAGTAAATGGTATAACCTAGGTACTGATCAGGATACAATGAGGGGTGAAAGGAATTCATTTGCTATAATCCAGTGAGGAAGAAGTCGCAAAATTTTAAGAGTTGGAAGGGAGAAAACCCCAATATACCAAACCCAATAAATCATCATCCAGGCTAGTTTGAAAGACCTCCAATGAAAGATAACTTACTACCTCCATGAGCAGTATATTCCACTTTTAGATAGCTTTTATCATTAGAAAGTTCTTCCTAAAATCAAGAAGTCAGAGGATATGTGTTTAAATCCTGCTTACCTTTTGAGTGACCCAGGATAAATCACTTAATGTTCCCGGGATACAAAAACCAAAATCAAACAGTCCCCCTTGGGGGGAGGGAAGCCAGTATGTGAGTATTTAAAAGCATATACAAAATAAAGTCATTTGCGGGGAGAGGGAGAACTAATATCTGGAGGAATCAGGAAAAGGGGCACTTGAATAAAGTTTAGAAGGAAGTTAGGAATTGGACAAAGGCCACAGTGAAGAAAAGCCTCATAATATGGCATGGGAGAGCAGTCTGTGCAAAGGATCTGTATTTCAAGAATATCAATTATGTGTAAAATAGATTACATAGGAAAGAGACTTGAAGGATTAATTAATTAATTAATTAGGAAGCATGTAATAATAATCCAGGTGGCAGGTGATAAGGTCTGAACCAAAATAATGGGCATCTTAGTAGAGAAAAAAGAACAAACATGAAAAATGTCTAAGAGGTAGAATCAGTAAGACTGACAACTTACTGAATAGTGAGATGAGGCAAATAAATGAGTAAAATGACTGAAACTGTTAACCTGAGTGACTAGATGGATGGTTGGAGCACCTAACAAAAATAAGTTAAGTTTTAAAGACAGATTATTTTTAAATAAAGATAATGAGTAATGTTTTGGAAATGTTGAGTCTGGGATTACTATCTGAATCCAAGTTGGAAACCTCAGAAAAGAGAATTGAAGACTGAATTAGATTGAGTCTGTCAAGCTCTTTTTGGATCCTGTATCTATTGTTGAGTGTGTAAGCTATCATTTGGACTGCAATGGAAAAGTATTCCTGTCCTGTCGGAATGCCATATCTCTGGAGCTAATAAGAACATTTACAGTATCTCCTTACTTAGCTGACCGAAAAAAAAAAAAAAAAAAAAAAAAAAGCTGCTCTAATAGCTGTTAAGATCTTTTTGTTCTTGCTCCACACTGCCTCAACACACAAAGGAATGTCAGTTCCCCATACTGTACTGTTGCTAGAACAAGATATATTTCTCTCTGTCTTGAGTTTCATTGTTCCCCTCACAGGGGGGAGGGTTTTTGTTTGGCCATCATCTGTGAGCAAAACCAAATGATACCACCTCTCACTCTTTTCTCACAAAGCTCACCACTCCCTTTTGATCTATGTTCGATCCAACAGTCCATCCATCAACAAGCATTTATTAAGGACCTGCTATATCCAAGGTACTGTTCTAGGCACTAGAGATAGAATGCAAAAAATGCTATAATCCTTATTTCTTAAAAATCTTATATTCCCCATACAAATATAAAAGTATAGACTGTGTATATGTGTATGCATATAGCATATGCATATCTGGAGAAAATGAGAAGAGAGAATGGGAAAGGGAAGAGAGAAAGATTAGACAGAGAGCAGGATGTAAATTCTTTCAGGGTAGGGACTGTTTGATTTTGGTTTTTGTATTCTAGGGACATTAAGTGATTTGTCCAGGGTCACACAAGGAGTAAGTATGATTTAAGAAAAAAAGATGGATTCTATGAGAAAGAAATAAGGAAGAGTGAAGGAAACAATCATGCCTACTATATGTCTGGCACTGTGTTAAGTACTTTTACAAATATTATCTGAGTTATTAAGTCCTCACAACACCCTGGGAAATAAGGTGCTGTTATTATCCCTATTTTACAGATGAGAAAACTGAGGCAAATAGATAGAGACTCACTCAAGAGTCATACAACTAGTAAGTTTATTAGGCTGAATTTGATCTCAGGTCTTCCTGACCCCAGGCCCAGAGTTCAACCCATTGTACTACCCACCTGCCCCAATCCAAGAAGTGATGAAGTGTCATGTAGGAAGAACAAAAAGCAGGCTAGTTTAGCTGAGCTGCAGTGTGTGGAAAAGGGAATAATACATAATGAAGCTGAAAAGATAGGTTGAGACCAAGTTGTGAAAGGCTTTAAATGCCAAATAAGAAATTCTCTCTTGGGGACAAGAGGAATTAAGTAGAGGGTGATCTAGTGGGATAGGCACTCAAGGAAAATCACTTTGACAGCTAGATGGATGATACATTGGTTGCAATTGGGAGAGCCTGAATTAGGGAGTGATTAAAAGGTCATTGCCATAGTCTAAGTGAGAGGTGATGAATGCCAGTACTAAGAAGGTGACTGTGTAAATGAAGAGGAAAAGAGACAACATTCAAGAGATGTTGTGCAGGCGCAATTTGGCAACAGATTGGTAATAAGGGATAAAAGGGAAAAGTCAAGGATGACACTGAGATTTCAAATTCAAGTAACCAGGAAAATTATGATACCCTCAACAATAACTGTATATTTGGGAAGGGGGAGAGTGGGAAGGAGTAAAATAATGAGTTCTGTTTTGAACATATTGAATTTGAAATTTATAAAAGGTGGCATGAGAATGGAGTTCTAAAGAGAGTTTGGGAAGAACACATAATTATGTGAACCATCTGCACAGAAATGATAATTAAATTTATGAGATTTATAAAGTCATCAAAAGAGTCCAAGATATACTCTTGGAGAAAACCACTAGTCAGAGATCTTGACATGGATGAAGACTCAGCAAAGTAGATAGAGAAGGTGTAGTTAGACAGGAAGAAAAGAGAGAATAGTGTCACCTAAACCTGGAGAGTACAGGAGGACAGGAAGAGAGGATGGTCCACAGCAAGAAGCACAAGATCAAGAAGAACATGAACAAAGAAAAAAATATCACATTTGGCAATTTTGACATGTGACTGAAACTATTCTCACCAAGGTAATCAGCTCACTGATAAATTCACTGGCTTTTTCTCAGTCTTCATTTTGCCTGACTTCCCCTGATACTATCTTCCACCTACAATTACGAGGCATGCTTTCCTCCTTCAGCTTCTATGTCACTGCTTCCTCCCTGTTCTCTTCTGATCTTCTAATCAGTTTTCTCCAGGCTTTCTTCAGTATGAACCTTCAGAGGAAGCCATTCTCAGTCTCTCTCTAATTTGCCCTCTCCCACCCTTTCCCTCCAATATCCCTTGGAGATAACCTTCCATTTATACTGTATATAATTTGTAAATACAATTCCTTGCATGTTATCTCCTCCATCCTGTTTCCTTGAGGACAGGATTGTGTGGTTTCCTTTCTTTGTATTTCTAGCATTTAGAACCATACTTGGTATATGCTAAGTGCTTAGCAAACACGTTTTGACTGCTGATGGTTACTGCATATTATTCCCTTCATGAATAGTTCAATCTAGTCAAACTGGCCTCCTTACTGGTCCCTACATACAAGGCCTTCCAAATCTCCCATCTCTGAATCTTCTTACTCATGCCTCATTACTTTGGCCTCCTTCAAAGTTCAGCTCAACAGTTTGGAACTATGCTCAAAAAGTTATCAAAATGTGCATACCCTTTGACCCAGCAATGTTTCTATTGAGCCTATATCCCAAAGAGAACTTAAGGGAGGGAAAGGGACCCAAATGTACAAAAGTCTTTGTGGCAGCCCTTTTTGTAGTGGCTTGAAACCGGAAGCTGAATGGATGCCCATCAATTGGAGAGTGGCTGTATAAATTATGGCATACGAATGTTATGGAATATTATTGTTCTGTAAGAACCAGCAGGATGATTTCAGAGAGGCCTGGAGAGACTTGCATGAACTGATGCTGAGTGAAATGAGCAGAACCAGGAGATCATTATACACAGCAACAACAAGCCTATATGATGATCAATTCTGATGGACATGGATCTCCTTAATAATGAAATGTTTCAAACCAGTTCCAATTGTTCAGTGAAGAAAGCCATATACGCCTAGAGGGAGGGATATGAAATGTAGACTACAACATAACATTTTCATGCTCTCTATTGATGTTTGCTTGCACTGTTTCCCTTCTCAGATTTTTTTTCCTTGTAAATCCAACTTTTTTGCACAGCAAGATAACTGTAAAAATATGTATACACATATTCGATTTGTCAAGTATTTTAACATAATTAACATGTAACAGATTTCCTGCCATCTAGGGGAGGGGTGGGAACTAGGCAGGAAAAATTTGTAACAGAAAGCTTTGTAAAAGTCAATGTTGAAAAATTACCCATACATATGTTTTGCAAATAAAAAGCTTTAATAAAAAAACAAACAAAAACAAAGTTCAGCTCAAATAACTCAGGCAGCTAGGTGGCACACTGTGAGAAATGGATGGGTTTTTTTGTTTCCACAGAGTTATGAAAATTAAATTAGAGAAATGAAATAAATTAGAAAATTGAAATCCACAAAAAATGTAATCTGGGGTTGAAGTTTTAAATTTGAACCAGAGCTCTCTGAACTTTGCTTCTTTAGGTTATCTTCCCCCTTAAGAATGTAAGCTTTGGGGCAGCTACCAGCACAGCTGGTAGAGCACCAGCCCTGAAGTCAGGAGGACCTGAGTTCAAATCTGGTCTCAGACACTTCCTAGCTGTGTGACCCTGGGCAACTCACTTAACCCCAATTGCCTCAGCAAAAAAAAAAAAAGAAGAAGAATGTAAGCTTCTTGGGGCTGGCTATGTAATGAAATGTGGAGATTCACATTCTGTAATTTCTTTAAGATCCAATTAATGGAGAATTAATTAGGAGAGGGACTTTCACTTTAGGTTAGGAAATAAAATGCTGCCTTTGCTGTTTCAAAAGTGTGTCTACTAAATAGACACCCATTCTTTCAAGAATGTAAAATAAATCTTTCCTGCATTCATCCTAGTAGGATATTTTGTTTCTTCAACAGTGAATAGAGTAACAGTTCTGGAAGATAAGAGTTCAAATTCTGCTTCAGATACTTAGTTAGCTGTGCGTGAACCTAAGCAAACCACTTAAATCTCTATCTCAGTTTCCTCAAACTGTAAAAAGTTAGTAGTGGGAGGAAAGACTTGCTACTCTTACAAGCTAATTAATCTCTTGTTCTAGTAGTAACAACCAGAATCTTAGCATCAGAACTGCCTGGATATAGGTCAACTGCTTGAAGATATATGAAACTCTCTTACATCATAAATTAATGGGAGAAGAAGGGCAAGCAGTGAGCCACGGGACAGAGAACAAAGAAGGGCAGAACAATGAGAGATGAGGACCATAGCAGAGAAGAGGAAAGGTCGAAGATAAACCACTGCTGGCATCATCCCTTAATGGGGGAGAGAGGGGAAGAGAAATGGCTCAGAAAGACTGGGGTAGATCTCTGATTATGAAGTAGGCACCCCATCATAACTACACATGGGTTCTTATACCCTTGTCAATCAAACTGACGTGCAGCCCTGATATCTTACAGCTTAAAGTTAGATGGATTCTGGAAAAATATCAGATTTTTCTCCTTTATCAGAAGTGTGAGGAAATATAAAGGATCAAATCTAATGCACGAGAAAATTGCTGGTCAACAACTCCTCAACTAGCATTTGGAAAAGGTATGCGAAAACTTTTTTTGAATGATTAATCCTCCCTAGGGGCATTACCTTTCAGACTCTTGCTCTTCTCTCTTCTGTTTTATGTCTTCTGATATTCCTCCCAGCTGTTTATAGTTACTTTCAGCAATTTCTAGAAGATGTCTCAATTCTACAATCTTCTGATAAGCTCTTACTGCAAAATAAATGTGGTGTAATCTTGATTATTTAAGGTCCAAATGCTCTTCTATAGGATGCTATTTTGCCTGTTCCCCATCTCTCCTTTGTAACAAATGGAGACCTGTGCACAGTAGAAGAACTAAATGCAGATGAAAGATTAAGGTAAACTGATACTGAGTTTATTAGATCAAGAATTCTGGGATATTGGATAATTCAGTTATTGTGTTACTATCATTTATATATATATATATATATATATATATATATATATATATATACATATTACGAATTGTCAGTGTTTTTAGTGCAATGAAAGAGAAAAGAGGAAAGGGTACTTGGTGGTATGATAGATAAAAATCCCTGCATATTACCACCTTTCTTGTATTCCCCAGTCCTCAGGCAGTAAAGAATTGCTCTCTCAAATGGCACTCTACTTTTCATATCTCACTGAGTACCATCATTATCTATGTATGTATCCCGTTTCAGATGTTCCTTTCTGATATCTGAAAATGCCACAGAGGTGGCCCTGGGTTTTCAAAGCTATATCATTGTGGCAGAAGCTCTGATAGGTCTAATATGCTAAGTGTATATATAGCAGAAAGTTTGCCACTAAGCTGTAATTTTTTTCATCATGGTAATGATATAGATACAAAATAACTTTCAGGCCTATATGCCCACCCTTCCATTTCCATCATGATACTGGTAAAGAGATGTGGAAAAGGTGATAACTAGCTTCTCGATCATCTGTTACATTAACTTTTTCTGATCCTGTAAATGTGAGATCTTTGTTTAATATCAAACTGATGCTATGTCACTAAAAGGGTCAATAGCACATATATTACTGTACTAACATCTTCACTATAAGTCAAACCAGAAAACAATAAGGATCTTGCAACTAAGTGGAAGGATGGTTTATTTTGTCACCTTGGAGAGGTAAATAAAAGATCTTGCAGAGTAAGTTACTTTAAAGTGCTTAAAGACACCAAAATACATTATTTTATAATTCATTTGGTTTCTTGCCTCTCTGTGCTCATGATGGGGATAAGAAAAAAAGATCAAAATAATTGAATCCCATACCAACAACATCTGTTAACCAAGTTCTCCAAAGCAACTCTACACATAGACATATAAACTTGATAAGTAATAACATCAATGCAAAAATGAGTCCAGGAAGGGACAACAAAAAAATCAGCTTGTAAGAAGTCAACCTTGAACTAATTAGAACAAAGTTCAAATTTAGCACCTAATTAAAAAAAAGGATAAAGATGTAAAGGTACCCTATGTAATTACAACAACTATAATCTCATATAAATTAAATTAAGATTTTGACTGAAATAGAGAAAATGTATAAAAGTAAAGATTATCACTATTTTTACAGAAGTTTCAATTGTGTAAAAGATATCAAAACAAAGAGGACAGAAAAACCTATCTCTATGCCAAGCAGAAAAATACTGTTGTCAAGGACAATGATTTCATTAGTAAAACAATAAGCAGATAACTTCTGAAAAGAGTGGTAAACAATAAAAAGGAAAACAAGCTGACAAAGTTTGATTAAGATCCAAAAAATCAGATAATTCCAAGAACATTTATAAATGAAACTGAGACAAAGACAACAAATAGATGGGATTTGGAATACATGTCAGTGTTTCAAAATAACTAGTCTAATCATCAATGATAAATCTGTTTTGGAGGCCCTCAAAGATCAAATTTCAAGATGCCTTAATAGTGAAAGAGCAATTTTTTAAAAGAACATTATTACTATCAAAAAAATATGATCAATAGATCAAAGTTCACCTATGGGCCTTTTCTTTTAATTCCATGAAAGTAATCTTTATCTATACTGGAGTTTTCTTGATGAAAACATCAAAAAGGGGCAGGCAGGCTATCTTTATTGACTAAAAGGTAAAAAGAAAATAAGCACTATCTTCTCTCTCTCTCTCTCTCTCTCTCTCTCTCTCTCTCTCTCTCTCTCTCTCT
>JAJPUD010000380.1:251243-261671 GCA_023553655.1 Myrmecobius fasciatus | reverse complement strand
TCTCTCTCTCTCTCTCTCTCTCTCTCTCTCTCTCTCTCTCTCTCTCTGTCTTTTCCCTCCTCCCTCCCTCTCTCTCTTCTATCTCTGTCTCTGTTTGTCTCTGTATCTTTGCCTCTGTCTCTCTTTCTCTCTCTCTTCCCTTCTGTTTCTTGTTTGTTCCACACAAAAAACATTTGACTTCATACAACAAAATTGCAATCTTATTATAGACTCATCTCCCATAGGGTATATCCTACACAAATAGATGATACTACAAATAGAACTTTTCACCACTGTTTTGGAGGATGCCTTTATACAGAGTCCAGATAGAAAAGGGATAACCTATTAGTGACAAGTTCTTCCTGATACTCTTCTATACAGGCATCATAACAATTATATGTAGTTCCAATGTACTATTAAGGCTCCAGTCATGCAAAAGGCATTGGCTTACTTAAACCTACACAGGAAAAACCAAAGAGATGAAGGATGTCTATGGCTCAGACTATGACATGCAGTTAGAAGGGCAGAATGAGTCAGTTCTAAGACATCCATCTTAGATAGGCACTTGATAGAAATAATTACCTGGGCCTAGAATTGAACAGAAAGAAGAGAAAGAAAAGAGTAAGATGAATTGTATTTGGGAAGTTACATAGCATTTCAACGAACCCAAACTGTTCTATGATATAAATATCTATCTTTCTAAACCAGTAATCTCCCAGATATGCTGCACGATCCACAATCTGTACAAGATCAATTAATAATTATTTATTAAGCACCTATATGGAGGCAGCCTAGTGACTCAGTGGATAAAGCACTAGCTCTAGTGTCATGAAGACCTGAGGTCAGATCTGACTTCATATCCTTACTAGTTGTGACTCTGGGCAAGTCATTTAACTTCTGTTTGTTTTAATCCACTGGAGAAGAAAATGGCAAACCACTCCAGTATCTTGCCAAGAAAACCCCATGGCCAACACTGGCATTCTACAGTCCAAGGATCACAAAGAATAAGACATGACTGAATAACAAACACTAATGTGCCAAGCACTGTGGTGTGCTAAACAATGGATCATAACTACAGGCAATCCAAGAAGACAGAAATGCAATGAAGATATAATGAATAAGATACAGTGTGTTAGTAATTTTGACTTTTATGTTAAAAGTAGAAAAATGTACAAGTACATGATCAAAACATAAGGTAGGATAGTTGTGTAGCAAACAGCAAGGGATAAAAATAGCAGGACAGCCCAAGGGCTACATTTGAATAAAATGTTAAAAGACCCAGAGAAAGTCTTCTCATGAAATGGGAAGCTCTTGCTGCCAATTTATGGCAAGATATGTATGAATACTGCACAGTTAAGAAGGTATGGGTCTCCTGTGCCACTGGCAGCCAAATCAACAACAGCACAAATCCACAGAACTGTTTAAGTACCTGGAATGCTTTACTCTGCTCCTAGGCTGTAATCTATAACAGAAGGCACCACGTTTTATCTAATTTTTTAAAATCAAAATCTCTCCTACCACCATACTCTGCAGAATCATCATACATGTCTCACCCTTCCATGTAGATAAAATTCCACATTCTGGGACCCATCCTAGGTATACTACATTACATTATGCTAATGAATCCAAGGTTGGTGCCTCTAAGAATCCCTGATTCCTTCATAACTCTGCTCAAATGCTACATTATACAAGAAGCCTATGCTTATCCTTCTGACTGCCACTACTCACTTCTCCAGCCTAGTCCTTGGATTTGTTACCCTAAGAACCCTGGCCTGACATGTTTACTTTAGCAAAATGTGATTTGGACATGTTTACTTTAGCAAAAAATCTCTTTTTCCAGGATTCTTTTATTGGAACCCAGTGAATTGACTTATTTCCCTGCCTTATCAGCTCCATTCTCCCTCTACTACAATCACCATCACTCAAAGACAGCAGAAGATCTGGCAACTGCTTGCCTTTAGAATCAAAATTTATTAGTTAAATAAAAAGAAAATATTTCATGGAGCTGTAAAAATTGCTCTGATGATGGCTCTAAGAAAGTTCTAAAGGTTTAGGGCAAGAGATTTACAGCAACATCAGCCAATGTGATAAGTTTCTCTATCCTGCTAATTTTTTATACAAATATTATTTTTGAATACAATTAGTATTACAAATATTAATTCTGAATACTTTTATTCCTCATGTGCCCCCAACACTATTCTCAAAATGAGCCCTGGATCTGGAATTAGAGAACCTAGATTAGAATCCTGGTCTTGTCAACTAGAATCTGAATGACTTTGAGCAAATCACTTTCTCTCCCCAGGCCTTAGTTTCCTCATCTATAAAATGAGGGGGATTGGACTCTATTTCTATTTAAGTCTGTGTGACATGATTATAAGTGTGTGACACAGCAAGCTCTCAAATATTTGTGGAAATAAATAAATGACATCTTATAAAATGTACTCTTTCTCCTCCAAATGCTTTGAGTCTTATTGGGTTAAGCTAAAATCCACTGCCTCTGTAAAACTTGATTTGAGCCATGCAACTTTTAAGTGATTTTTCTCTTCTCTAAATTCTTATTCATTTTATAAATAATCATATACTACTGTGTAAGAACTCTTCCACTGTTAATTAAATCTGTAATCATTAATTTAGATTTTTTCAAGTCTAGGAGAAAAAGAATTGAGAACACACCATAGTCCCCTTTCACATAACATCTCATATATGTTTGATGAATAGATATTTATGTATCTCTCCTCAAAAAACTCCAAGCTTCTTGAACAATGGTCCCGCTATTTATCTTTGTATTACTCCCAGAACACCAAACACAGTGCACTGCACCTAAATGGTACAAAATACTTTTTTTATTTGGTTGAACTGTGATTTTCCTTAGAATCATGTCAAAATCTTTGAAGAAAGCAGTTACATTAGTTATAGTACTTCTTCAAGGCTAATAACACTATTGTGATAATAAAAGGTACATTGTGATAAAGAAAGCAGACTCACTTCGTGCATCTGTTTTTTCAGCTTCACTATGAGATAACTCATCCTTTGCATCAGTACTTCCTTCAACACCATGTCTTTCAAAAAACTTCACATCTTGGTCATCAATTTCAGTATCATCTTCAACTTCATATTTCTGCAGCCCTGCTAAAAGTGACACAGCTGACAAATGGGCAAACCTGGAGACCCCAAAAAAATTTTTTTTAATTTAATTTAAAAATGGGGGGTATATCACAAGCTGATGTGAGATATATGTTTGAATATCATAAGCTGATTTGGTTCAAACTCCTCATTATATTAAGAACTAGTAACTTGTTCTAGTAACTGAATTATACAATTAACTTTACAAAATTTAGGGCTCTGCTAATGACTATCTACTAGTAAACCAATCAAAAATGAATAACAAAGGTAAAGTATAACAACCAATGACAATTTAAAATGGATCAGGTGATAGCATAGTTACAGGATACTTAAGTCAAACACTGTTTCTACAGTTTTATAGACACAATGATCACTGGGAAAGAATATTCTAATACTCTAATCACAAGATATAAATAAACATTTTTATTAGTTTTCCTAATCCCCATAAATATGAGAATTATTTACTTATAGAATGCCTTTACTCAACATATAGGAAAAAAATCATGTCATACAAAGAATGGTTAGCTGAATCTAAACATGTTTAGGTTAAAAGAGACAAGAATATAGTCCCTTACATATATAACTGTTGGTCACTATGTAGTTTGTTGAATGAATGAAAAGTTGAATATAGGGAAAATTATTTAGGATGTGGTTCTTTATTTGTAATATCTCTATAATGGAGGGGAGTAGGAGTTGGAGGGATGTGGATGACTAATAAATGAACATCAGTCACTATAATGTTGTTTGGTTCCAGTTAAAATAATTGAAGCAATTATAAAAATGTAGTTTCCTTAAAGGGATTGTTTTTGTCAGACTAGCCATAATAAGCCAGATGAGACTAACCAGTAGTTTTTGTAAAGATCAATGTCACTTATACGAAGTTGGGTTCTCATTGATGTGATCTATGATGTAGGGTTTGGCAAATGATGGCAGGCACCAAGAGACGGGCCTCATCATGCAAAGAATTCACACTGGCCAATCTCTTTAGCAAAAGGTAGAATTATTTAAAGGAATGGGTTACAAACAAAATGGAGGGATACAATAGACACTGGGGAATGATAGAATGGGAAAGCATATGAAAGACAAGTTCCTCAGTGGAATTACAATTACCCAGTAAATAGGGAACACCACCTGGGGTTGGGGCATAGCTTTAGTTGGCAGGCTAAATCCTGAAAGGGACTCAGCATCCTAAAAGATTAGAGGTTGGGAAACAGTGGAGTTAGGGGAGATACCACACGGCATGGTGGAAGAGAGGTAAGAACAAAGAACTCTACAGAGGGTGAGTCTCAGGGGTTTGACAACTTGGATTTCAGACTGGATAACTGCCCCAGAGAGTGGGACCTTGGAGCTAAACAGATCTTTATCAGTGCTCTCTCCCTGCTTACCTCAGGGAAAAACCTCTGTTTTTGACAGAGAAAAAAACACCATTCAGGACTTCATCATTCACCAAGAGGAATGTTTTTGGGGATTAAAAATGCAGGAAAGCTAATTCTTAGGGAGTAACCAAGCTTACTGAGTCAGCTGTATTAAAACTTAGGTATTCATCCTAGCCAAGAACTCTTCTACAAAGCCACTTCCCACAATTGATGTTTGATTTAGATCTTTTCAACTTCGTCCCAACAATTCAACTTCCTCTATTTTCTATTATGAGCTTATGTGTCTTAATTTTCAAAAGGTTTTTTGGGACTGTGTGGTTATGTTCATTTTCTCACTCAGCCACATTTAGAGAATTTTGCTATTAGGTCAAAAGGACAGAATCTAATTATTTGTATTGTAAAGGAAATGAAGATTAAACAGGTGAGGGTTACTTGTGATTAGGAGTACCCACCATCTGCTCTCTGCCTCTTTGATTTTGACTAATAAGACTATTATAACCTGACTGTAATCTTGAAAAGGGAATGTGATATGGCTGACTTCAGAAAAGAAATCAAAAGGAAAGGGAGTTGCTTCCAAGGTTAAATGCTTTAATATTTTACCTACAGATTACCAGCTCAATTTAATTCCCCTTGATCAAAGATGGCAGATGCAAGTTTCCAAATTATTTTTGAAAAGAAGAGAAAAATATATGTATAGGCACCAAGGTATAAAAATCTACTCCGGTGCATAAGTATCTTAACCTTTTTAATCTAAAGCTTTTTTAAAGACAAGAGATCAATTGCTATAGCAGAAACCATTAAGCTATCTCTTGGAGGCTTATTACTATAGTATTTTCCTTGTTAATAATTGATAGTTTAATTAATAATATTAATTTGCATTATTAATAATCATTGATAAATTTAGTTATCAAATATATTGACTAATATCTGACTATATATAATAGTGACTATATTAAATTCTATTAACACATGCTTAATCATTAATAATATTAATTGTATTGATTTGTGATTAATAATTAATAAGCCTGAAGGCTTATTATTGCCATACAGATGCAAAGGCTAAATCTTACCTTTGAATTTTAAATCCCATCATATAATTTGTATTGTAAATTCTTTGTTATCAACATTTCTTCAGCTCCACAAAAAAATGGAAAGGCCTTCCATAACAAAGCATTTAGTTACTTCTCTTTCCTCAAGGAAAGATATCAGACAAAAAGGGGAAGAGAGGGAGTTTGGTGAGAGAGTATAGCTTTCTGTAAACTAGTATCCTGTTTTTGCCAAAGGGTTAACACTATCCAATCCCAACATGAAGAGGCAAAAAGCATGCAGTTAAGCATGGGAGCAAAGAAAGAAATCTAGGTAGCTTTCCAGACCTTTCTGCTATTTGACAATTCAAAGTGTAGCTTCATTGCTTAAGTGTCACTAATTCTCTACACTTTAAATGCACTTATATCCAAATTCAAGTAAAAAAATATACTTCAAACACAAACATAACTTTTTCATACTAACATCCCTTCACATTAGAAAATAACTGAGTTGGAAAGAATGAGGAGGAGGAAGGGGGGAGAAAAAAAGAGGAGGTAGAGGAGAAAGTGGGAAGGGGGAGAAGGAAAAGAAGGAATAGCCTTGTAAGGTTGCTGAAGAGCTTTAAATATATTAACTTATTTGACAGTTTCTCATTCTTTTTAGAACAAATTATCTGTTAGCTTTGAAGAGTACAGAGGAAAACAAATATAAAATTTAAAGGAAAAAATTTATATAAAATAAGTGGTCTTGACTACTTCTTAGCTGTGTCAGCTGCAGTCTCCCCATCTTTGTTGGTAATATTAACATCAGCTCCCATTTCAATCAGCCACTGCAAACATTCTATGTGACCTTGACCAGCAGCTAAAGTAAAATAGGAAAGAGAGGTAGTTACTGATTACTGAATCAAATAAACAAGCAGTTATGCTTTATTTTCCCCTAAAATGTGAGAACCTCTTTGAAAAGCCTCATTGTGTTATGAAGATGATCCTGAGTTCTCAAAGGCTTTGCCAACTATACAAGCCTGGGCTGGTCCTACTATGTTGAAAAGGCTTCAGGTATAAGCAAGGCCCTTGACTGTGAATCTGTCTTCCAAAACCCAGCAAACTGGAAAATATGAAAAAGCTGATAACCACAAAATTGATCACCAGGTGATAACATATAGTATTAGTTTTGGACACAATATATTGAAGTAAGCCTACTAAAACATGGAAGGTTTCAATCTTCACTAATAGAGGTAGCTTCCAAACCTATAAAATCATAGAAGTTTTTGAAGTACTGAATATAGCATTCAAAGTTCTGGAAAATTGTGCTCCATGTTACCTATCCAATCCTATATTCTTGAAACGACCTATCCACATCAAATAGGCTGGTCTCCTCATTCTTTCACATAATTTCAATTTCACTTCTGCAACTCGATTCGTTACTTTTGCCATCTGAAATGACTTGCTCACTTTTGTCTGTAAATCTGATCTTTGCTCAATTAATTCCCCTTTATCCAGTGGATATATCAGATATATGTTATGATAGATCAGATAATAAAAAGTTAATGTTCTGACACCCTGAATATTCCCTTTACAAAGCATGAATGAATGTTTCTATGTGATTCAGTTGGAATGGAACAAGGCCATTGGATGCAAAAAAAAAAAAAAATTAGACACATCCCTGAATAGATATACAAAGTTAACCCCAAGAGACAGTCTGTTTTTATGGGAATATAAACTGGGGTAGAAGTGTGAGTTAGGAGCCAATAATTGGAAGAATTTGGGCCTTAAAAAAGAATACATTGCTCTGAGATATTAAGAAACAACAAAATATGAAGATTTAAAGATAAATATGGGAAGTTTTTATAAAATGATAGAAAAACAAGCAAAATTAGGAGAAAATATAAGCAAGCATAATAATATAAATAAAAACAACACAAAAATACAAATGAACTCTGGATAAATGATAATAATCATGAATCCAAAGGTCAGATGATTATGGCTGATGCATAACACAAAACCTAGTTATTATATTAACTTTTTTTTATTTTTTGGAGTTTCAAGGGAGAGTATGTATATATATATATAACATATATATACATATATCTCATATATATGTATATCCATGCATATATATGGTATATATGGAAATAATTCTTATGTAAAAAATGTCTCCGTTTTTTGCTTGTATCATACTGTAAATAGTCATTCTAAATAGAGTTTGAATAAAGCATAAACAGATTCCCTTTCCACTTGTGGCTGATCACATGTTCCAAAACTCAGTGTTGAGGGACAATACTCTTATTAGTTGCTGAGCAAGAAGAGCTGATGACTCAGTGGTATTTAAAAAAAAAAAAATCAGCGGCTCTACCCTTGCGCTCTCTTCCTTCAACCTTCCAGGTGGAATCTTGAAGCCCTAGGACTTTC
This sequence comes from Myrmecobius fasciatus, assembly GCA_023553655.1. Classification (NCBI taxonomy): domain Eukaryota; kingdom Metazoa; phylum Chordata; class Mammalia; order Dasyuromorphia; family Myrmecobiidae; genus Myrmecobius; species Myrmecobius fasciatus. The sequence continues at coordinate 253,759 of JAJPUD010000380.1, read as the reverse complement.
CACAGAGAGTGGCTATTATGTGGCCCTAAGTATATGGCAGCTGGTCCTGCCCAGGTGATCCGGGTCCTAAAGTTTCAGCTGCTTTTTTCCTGATTTCAGGTAAATAAGGATTGATCCCAAGATGGACATGTCCAGAGAATTCTGAACACTTTCAGTATTCAAGAAGTTCAGTACTCCTTTGTCCTTTGATGAGAATTCACTGGTACCAAAGGGGAGACCATCACCAAAAAAACTCCAAAGCATCTTGGAAAAGGTGACCACTAGCAGAAGGATAATTTCAAAATGTGATACAGTTTGTCATAAAACAGCAAAACAGAAAACACTGCACACAATGACAGCAGTATTGTACAACAATCAATTGGAATAACAGCGACTATTAGCAACACAAAGATCCAAGACAATTCTGAAGGAATGCTATCCCCCTCCAAAGAAAGAACTGATGGAGCCTGAATGTGCATCACAGCATACTATTTTTTACTTTATTTTTTTTTTACTGAATACCTATTTGATAGCTCCACCCACTGTTAGTTTTATGTTCCATTGTTTATGATAGACTCCTAGCAGATTTCAACAGTCATAAGTTATGTTATTGCTTGCTTAAGTTTTATTAATGTGTGCTAAGAATCTTTTCTGTTTATTTTCATTTATTTTGTAAAAATACATAAATATCTATTCCATATCTGATTCACATTATAAAATTAGTAGTTTTCTATTCTTCTGCTGTTAGACCTGAGGCATTTAAATCAAAATCCAAGTTAGAAATAATTCTTCCTTATCGAGTTAAATATGATGAGCCAAAAAAGTGTTAGAAAGGTGCAGATTTACTTGTTAAGAGAGCATTTTTCCCCAAGACTAAATCCAGAATGAGCTTTTTGTAGTTCTAGAGTAGATGGACTTCTTAGTAGTGAAGGAAGTAGGTACTATGTGTCAGCCCCTTAGGCCTGGCTCCAGTTTTTTAACTGCTAGACTAGGAAGAGACAGAACAAATGACCATTAAACCCCACTCAGTATCACAGAGGAATATACTGCATTGAGTGCAATCCTATTGAGGGAGGGGGAAAATAAATTTTAATGTAATTATTACATTAATTAATTATTAATTAGTAGCATTCCTACTAAGAAAACTGGAATAGAGAGACTTCAAAAGGAAAACATAATAAACCAAAAAGAACGAGTAAAGGCAAACAAGTCTGGAAAACGTGAAAGAAATAAAGTAGGAATCAGATTTCTATGTCTTGAAAGGGGAAGAAGAAACTATCAGAGTAAATGAAGAAACAACAAGAAACCATCTATGACCTTTGGAATTAAAACAAACAACCAAACAACTATAAAGTAACTGTCCTAAGAAAAGATAGGAGAGGAGAGAGGTAATTAACAATATAATATAATTCAGATGCCACAGGGTAATTTTATGGAAACATACAGATAAAATAGGGAGAGTAAGAAATTTCTTAACTTTTATTTGTATCTAAACCAAATAAAGAAAATTATAATAAATTAAAATAATAGAAAATAGAAATATAGTGGAGGGGGACTAGGTAAGCAAAGGGTAGAAGAGAAGAAAACATTGAAAGGAAATGTACAAAGGATTCTGAAAAAATGATGGAATAGGTCAGAAAATTCCAAGCTCTCTAGATTTCCCTCATAAACAAGACAAAATTTGAGTCTCTGAGGTAGTATAGGGTTTAAAAAAAAAAAGATTTGGACAGAACAGTGGTCTTTCTGGACAACAGGAGTCTAAAGAAAGATAAGGTCTGGCCTGTATGAAATGTAAACACTCCAAGCTACTTAAATGAAATAGCAAGTGGCAGGTGCTGTTCCAGTTGGTTCTGAGGTAGCCTCAAACCCAGCCACAGGAATTTTCTCTTTCCAGACAGTGTGAAGAATATGATATCTGAGTCCAGGAAGACCCAAGGGAACCTCTCTGAGAAGGAATGCCAGACCCAGTTATGTTGCTAAAACATGGCATTGGGCAGGAAGTAACTAGTCAGGCCAGGTAAGTGTTGCAGCAATGGGGCAGGAATGCTGCTGGCTGGGGGTACTTTTAGGAGGACAGAATTCTTGGTTTGGGGTTCCAGGTCAAAGGGGAGAATTGAAGACCTGAAGTCAGAAGTACTATTCTCCATTCCCCAAGACTAGAGATGATACCAACAATCTGCTACTTAAAAAAAAAAAAAGCAGGCAAAGGAGAAAGAACCCAACCACAGAAAGTTACTATGGGAATAGGGAAGATTGGGGTTCATCTTCATAGGAAAATACTGAATTTTTTTTAAAAAAAAGTCTCTTCTACACCAAAGAATATCATTAAATGTCATCTACCCAAAAAAGAATTCAAAGAACTTATATAAAAAAATCCATAGAACTCAAAAAAGACTTTAAAAATCAAATGGGAGGGGCAGCTAGGTAGCCCAGTGGATAGAGCACCAGCCCTGAAGTCAGGAGGACCTGAGTTCAAATCTGGTCTCAGACACAACGTTCCCTAGCTGTGTGACCCTGGGCAAGTCACTTAACCTCAA
>JAJPUD010000380.1:104040-246243 GCA_023553655.1 Myrmecobius fasciatus | reverse complement strand
GAGGGAGGGAGGGAGGGAGGGAAGGAGGGAGGGAGGGAGGGAGGGAGAGAGGAAGGGAGGAAGGGAGGAAGGGAGGAAGGGAGGAAGGGAGGAAGGGAGGAAGGGAGGAAGGGAGGAAGGAAGGAAGGAAGGAAGGAAGGGAGGAAGGAAGGGACAGAGAAAGGGAGGGAGGGAGGGAGGAAGGAAGGAAGGGAGGAGGGAGGGAAGAACAATTCAAATTCAGCAGAGTCACAATTAGAATCACATAAGACCTAGAAGTGGCTACTTTAAAATAGGGCTTCCTAAATTTTTTCCACCCATGATCCCTATTCATTCAAAAAATTTTACATGACCCTGGGTATATAGGTATACAAATAAAATATTTACTGATAATAGACCAATGTATAGAGCATAAAATAAAAACATCAACAAAATTAAAATATCCAAACAAGCTCAAATGTAGGAATTCCAAAAATAAAAAGGAAATAAATTTGAGAAGACAAATAATAAATAAAATTAAAAGTTATTTCTAAAAAGAACATTAAAATAAGCAAATCATTACTTATTTGATCATAAAAGAAAATCATTAATAATCTAAACTATTTGACACTACTTTAAAAAAAATAGATCAGTTAAACAGACTAGATTAATAAGACTATAAAACAGTTAAACACAGAAGACTAATGTTTGTTAAACCTAAGAACATAAACTACAGAGGAGCAGAATCTCTGACAGGTATTTCTAGGAAAACTGCAGAGCATCTTGGCAGAAAATAGATTAACACTTACATTTATATCATCACAATAAGCTATAAATTGATATACAACTTAAATATAAAAGTTCTCATCATAAAAACAAGTAGGTGAAATCTTTCAAATCTATTATTAGGGGTAAAATTCCTAACCCAGCAAGGAACAGAGTCAGTGAATGAATAAATAGAAGAATGAATGAAGAGAGTAAATGCATGAAAAAAAAGATTTATTAAACACTTTTACTATAAGCAAAGCATTCTGCTAAGTGTTAAAGATACAAATAGAAAATATAATCTCTGCTCTTGAAAAGCTTACATTCTAATGGGGGAAGTAACATGCATAAAAGGTTTCAGCTCCAAGTCAGATGAGAAGGTCTCATGGTCCTTTGGGTACAGCCACCAAAAAGATGCTAATTTAATTTCATTCCCGCTGATAAAATTGTATCTGTTTCTGAAGTTGAGCCATCTGACAATGCCAAAGATTTTGGTAGCAAGAACTTTTCTTTCTGAGTCTTCAGTTGCTGGGGCTGCAGAACCTGGAGGAGCAGTTGCCAGGCTGCATCTCACAGGGGCTGTTTCTCAGGATAATGGCTGGAAGAACTGATATTCCTAAGACTCTTGGTCAGGATCTTGAGTTGTCTTCAATGGGGTCTGATAGCAGATAGTGATCATGATGGTGGTGATGGTGATTTGATTTGCCATAATCATAAAAGATAAAAGAGAATTTCATTTACATAACATGAAAAAAAGTTTTTAATGAACAAAAACAATGAAACTAGTATAAGAAGGGAAATTGTCACTAGAGGAAAATAAATCTTTGCACCAAATTGACACTAGAGGAAAATAAATCTTTGCACCAAATATCTCTAATAAAAGTCCAATACATAGGGATTTGATACAAATATATAAGAATCAGTACTATTCCCTAATAATTAAATAGCCAAAGTATGCAAATAGATTTCAAAAGAATAAATCAAAAATGAAAAAATGTTCCAAGTTACCAAGACAAATGAAAATAAAAGTTTTAATGTTTCAGCTCATACTTATCAAATTCTCAAAGATGATAAAATATTGAAATAGGCAATATTAAAAGAGTTATATGAAGACAGACACAAATTTGATATTTATGGAACTCTGAATTTTTCTAGTGTGAGAAAGAGAAAAGAGGCCAAGTATCACTGAATCATAGGGTACATGGGGTAAGTAAGGCATGAGAAGATTGTTAAGATAGAAGGAAAAGTTATGAAATACTTTTTTCCTAACAGATGATTTTACATTTGGTCCTAGAAGTGATGGGAAGTCACTGAAGTTTACTGAATAGAAAGATACTATGGTCAGATCTATACTTCATGAAGATTAATTTGAAAATTAAATGGAGGATGGGCGGGAATAAAAAGACATTTGAGACAAAGAGACGAACCAGCAGGTTAAACCCAACAGTCTAAGTGTGAGGTTGGGCAGCTGGATGGAGTGTTGAACCTGGAGTCAGAAGACATCCAGCCTCAGACATTTACTAGCTATGAATCCTGGGCAACTCACTTAATCCTGCTTTTTCAGTTTCCTCATCTGTAAAATGAGCTGGAAAATAAGCAGTAGACAGAAATGGCAAACCACTCTAATATCTTTGCCAAGAAAAGCATCACAAAGAGTCAGACATGACTGAAATGAGCCAATAAAATGTGTGAGATGATAAGGGCCTTCTAAGAGATCTTATAAAACTAACTTTTAAACTAAAACTAACAGTACTTGGCAACACATGGGATCTAGAGCATGAGAGAGAATGAGGGATTAAGGATGATACATATATTGTAAGTCTGAATGACTTGGAATATGGTGGTTTCTAGAGAATTAACAGGAAAGTTCAGTTTTGGGGGTAAAGAAAATGAGTTTAGTTTCAAACATGTTGAATTTCAAGTGTCTGTGAGATAATCCAGTTTCAAGATGTCTAAGAGGCAGTTATACATGGAAGAGAGAAATTAAGTCTAGATAAATAGACCTGGGAATTATCAATATACAGATGATCATTGAATCTATGAGAATTAATGAGATAATCAAGTAAAACAGTAAAGAGAAATAGGCCCAAAACAAAACTCTAGGGAATATCTGCCTTAAGCGAGCATGACTTAGAGGAAGATCCGGCAAAGGAAAGTATATCTTCTCAAAGGGCTACCTCAGTATGTAACACAGGAATGGAGGGAACAGAGGCAGAAAGCATCTGAGTAATGTGAAATGAGGAGGGGAAAAGAGAGAACTCGAAACAAATAGTCTTAATTCTTTTAGTGAAACAAGAGATAAGGCTCTTAGCTGAGGAGGGTTAGTGAGAAAGAGAGGCAGATGAGATAGCTATTATAGTGACTGGGATAAGTGAGATAATGAGGGAGCTATAAAAGAACTGCCTTGCCACAGTGAGGGCTTAGTTAAAATTATGTAACAAATATTTGTACTGGATTTTTCTCCAGCTGTGTTCAGTAGCACATGAGTTGAAACAAAGGCAGAAGATGAAGGGAGTGTTCTAATGTGGAATCTTGGCAGGGTAAGATTCATAATAGGATAAGTGGGCAAGGAATTTGAGAGTATAGAATTGAACAGGTTCACTAAGGGATCAAAAGGAGTAAAGTGTAGGCATGGGGCAGAATTGAATTGTCATGCAACTAGAAGCCATGGAAAGGATGAAGAACAGGCTATACAAAAGGATTATGATGGAAAACCAAAATAACCCCAAAAGACAACTTAATTCATCTTAGTAGCCAAGGATATTCCACAGAACCAAGGATGTAAGACAGATTCCTCCTCTTAGCAGAAACATAGAAGCATTATAGATGTAGAATGTAGAATACACTGTTATATCTCCTAACTTTTTTTTTTCCTTTGCTACAAGAAAGATTCAAAGAAGGAAAGTATATCAGGTATATCGGGATATTTTTTAAAGCAGAAATTTAAAATGAAAAAAAAATTAGAGAGAAAAAGCAGTTGATATCAAACTAATCTCATTTTCTTTTCTCATTGTTAAAAGAGGGGTAGACTAAAGGAACATTCTAAAAATAGGTCTCTTAGATTTTAACAAAGCATTTTATAAAACCTCTCATATTATTCTTGTGGAAAAAGATGGATATATGAAGGTTAGCCAATAGTATAATTACATCAAATCAAAAATTATGTAGCACCTTCTTTATGCCATATACTATCTAAGCACTTTTATGAAGAAAAGGTGTTATTATTATCTTCATTTTACTTGAGGAAACTGAGGCAGACAGCTATTAAATGATTTTCCCAGAACTGTCAAGATCTGTTAAGATTATCAGGGTAGTGAACTGTCTTTTTGAATTGCCATATTTTCCAAAAACACTGGACCCAAATGTGCAGGAGATTCTGAATGTGTCAAGGGATGAACCAAACTGCACCAAGCTGAAAAATTTGATGTTTGCATCCCAAAATGGACTCCTTGTGTGTCCTTGAGAGTCAAGACAGGTGCCTGACAATCTGTACTGGCTTGTATAGTGGGACCCTTGTAGATAAATAGGCCCTCATATCTTCATGAAATAACAGTTCCCAAAGGAAAAGAATGTGGCTTTTGCTATTGCCTTGTTCCTGCCCTTTGAGAGGGATTTGTCTTTTTCCCAGCTTTATAGCACCTTTCCCCTCCAATGCCACACAACTTGAGATTCTGGTATCTCCTCCTTCCTTTGTTCTGCTGTCATAAATAATGCAAACTTCTATACAGATGGTAAGCTCTCTGGGTTTCACATGCATGTTCATTTTTCTTGTAATAAACCTACTTATTAAATGTTTTCACATAAGTTTCATGAAGTTATGATTGACTGTTGACATGTCCATAACTAATAAGGGTCTGAAGTTAGATTTGAATTTGAGTCTTCCCAACTCCAGGTTCAGTGCTCTTATCCACTGTGCCTTCAGCTGCCTCTAATTCAAAGTCCAGATTCAAAGCCTGGTACCTCATAAGCACTTAAAAAACACTTGTTGAGGGGAAGTTAGGTGGCACAGTGGATAGTACACCAGCCCTGAAGTCGGGAGGGCCTGAGTTCAAATCTGAACTAAGACACTTAACACTTCCTAGCTGCGGGACCCTGGACAAGTCACAGAACCCCAATTGCCTCAGAAAAAAAAATCTTGTTAATTGATCCAAAAAGTAGGTGTTGATTGTTTGTTGTCTACTTGACCATAAGATGATGAAATTTTATTAAAGCAGTTCACAATAACCATCCACGATGATAAACTAAAGTTGTGATCTGTATTGACAGAAGAAGGACCCACAGTGGCAAAATCACAGATTCTTAGAAAAATCACAGATTCTTTAATTACTGAAGCAATGATAAGAGTCACAAATTTTAAGCTCTGAACTTTCCTTAGAACAACCCTTCAAAAAGGGCAAATAAAGTATTATAATCCCCATTTTATAGCTAAGGCTCAGAAAAATTAACTCATTTGCCCAAGGCCACAGGTACCAATCCAAAACCTGTTCATGGTTTCTTTTTTTTTTTTTTTTTTTTGCTGAGGCAATTGGGGTTAAGTGACTTGCTCAGGGTCACAGAACTAGGAAGTGTTAAGTGTCTGAGGCCAGATTTGAGTTCAGATCCTCCTGACTTCAGGGCTGGTGCTCTATCCACTGCCACCACCTAGCTGCCCCTCATTGTTTCTTTTAAAATATTTTTAATATGTGTGTTTCTAAAGAATCCCAAGGCCATATGCAGACATTGTGAAGGGAACATTAATGGTATTTATCATATTCTGCCTTATATTCAACTTCTTTGTGTTTTTCTTTTACCTTATCAATTATATTAGTAATGATATTATTAACAATAATAAAACACTTCCTTTTTTTCAGTAAATCTCCAATAATACCTGTCAGTTAGTCTGGGGAAATATAAATTTTTAATATACACATAGAGGACTAAAGGCATCAAGCTTGAATCTGGATCACTGAACAATGGATGAAAGCAATAAAGATAAATATCTTGGTTGTATTTCAAGGTAAGACACGTGGAATACAAAAGATAGCAAGAAAATGGTTATAATTGCTCTATGGTAGGACTCCACCATCAGACCCTGATTATGCAGGTCACCTCTGATCTATACTCTCTCCTGCTGATCTTATACTTATCAGAGAGATTACTTTCCCCTCATTGGTTGCCCTTGATTTAATCCTAACTCATCACACATTCCTGTCTCTCTCCGTTCCTTCTCCCTTTTCATATATTTTCCCATGTAATATAGTCCTACTAAAGCAGCATTCATTGTAACAGATTCTGTTCATTCTGTCCTATCTACCTCTTCACTGTTATCTCAACCAGATTTCTTGGAAAGGAATCTCTTACTCCTTTCTTTGTCACTCATGTCTTTGATTGCTTCATTTATTCATTCCTACTGCAGCAAATCAAAACCATTTGGTACTGGCTAAGAAATAGAGCAGTCGATCAGTGGAATAGGATAGGATCACAGGACAAACTAGGCAATAACTATAGCAGTCTAGTGTTTGATAAACCCAAAGACCCCAGGTCTTGGGATACGTACTCACTATTTGACAAAAACTGCTGGGAAAATTAGAAACTAGTATGGAAGAAATTAGGGTTTGACCCACATCTAACACCACATACCAAGATAAGATCTAAATTGGTTCATGATTTAGATATAAAGAGTGATATTATAAGCAAATTAAAGGAACATAGGATAATTTACCTCTCAGACCTGTGGAGATGGAATAAATTTATGTCCAAAGAAGAACTGGAACTCTTAATTGAATATAAAATATATAATTTTGACTATATTAAGTTTAAAAGTTTTTGTACAAACAAAACTAATGCAGACAAGATTAGGAGGGAAGCAATAAATTGGGAAATCATTTTTACATTTAAGCGTTCTGATAAAGGCCTCATTTCTAAAATATATAAAGAATTGGCTCAAATTTATAAGAATTCAAGCCACTCTCCAATCAATAAATGGTCAAAGGATATGAAAAGACAATTTTCAGATGATGAAATTAAAACTATTTCTAGTCATATGAAAAGGTGCTCCAAATCACTATTGATCAAAGAAATGAAAATTAAAACAACTCTGAAGTACCTCTACACATCTGTCAAATTGGCTAAAATGACAGGAAAAGATAATGATGAATGTTGGAGGAGATGTGGGAAACCTGGGACACTGATACATTGCTGGTGGAACTGTGAACGGATCCAACCATTCTGGAGAGCAATTTGGAACTATGCTCAAAAAGTTATCAAACTGTGCATACCCTTTGACCCAGCCAGTGTTTCTATTGGGCTTATATCTTAAAGAGATCTGAAAGGAAGGAAGGGGACCCACATGTGCAAGAATGTTTGTGGCAGTCCTTTTTGTAGTGGCTAGAAACTGGAAACTGAATGGATGCCCATCTATTGGAGAATGGCTGAATAAATTATGGTATATGAATGTTATGGAATATTATTGTTCTGTAAGAAATGACCAGCAGGATGATTTCAGCGAGGCCTGGAGAAACTTGCATGAACTGATGCTGAGTGAGATGAGCAGAACCAGGAGATCCTTATACACGGCAACAACAATAATACATGATGATCTACCCTGATAGACATGGCTCTCTTCAACAATGGAATGTTTCAAACCAGTTCCAATTGTTCAGTGAACAAGGCCATATACACCCAGAGAAGGATATGAAATGTAGACCACAACATAACATTTTCATGCTCTCTACTGATGTTTGCTTGCATTATGTTCCCCTTGTCAGATCTTTTTTTCTTGTAGATCTGACTTTTTTTGCACAGCAAGATAACTGTAAAAATATGTATACACATATTCTATTTGTCAAGTATTTTAACATAATTAACATGTAGATGACTTCCTGCCATCTAGAACAGGAGTGGGGACTAGGGGAGAAAAAGCTTTGTAAGGGTCAATGTTGAAGGATTACCCATACATATGTTTTGCAAATAAAAAGCTTTAGTTAAAAAAAAAAAAAAAAAAAAAGTTCTGGGCAGTTCTCTTCTATTAGTTCCTTCATTGTGATGTTGAGGCTTTAGATTTGATTGTGTTCTTTAGATAATCCTATGATCCTTAAGTTGTTTTTGCATATCCTGTCTTCACTATTAGTATGTTTTGCTGGCATAGTGAGCAGATTTTCTTTTAATGGATTTTTTTGTTTATTTATTTTTGCTTCTCTTCTAAGTTGTCCTTCACTTCTGGTTACATGCATTCCCAATCTACTGCTCCCTCTTCTGTTTCTTTGGTGATGCTTATCATTGCACATTACAGTTTTTCTATTCTGTCCACTATTTTTGCTGAGCAGATCATAAATTCTGTTGTCATAATTCTCATTTCTTTTTTGAATTATTTAGGAAAAGAATGTTCTCCTCAGATCCCACAGAGTCTTCTGTTTCATCAAGTGTTGAATCATTCTCCTTCCCCCCCCCCAGTATTTATTTATAGATTCCTGAACTTGTTTATGAACTCTGGAGGTCATGTTTCCCGTTATTAACTGTTTAAGTTCAAGGTTTTTAAGTTTTCTTCTTTCTGAAATCTTTGGTAATTTTAGTCTTTTTTTTTCTTATTATTTTCCATATCACTAGCTTCCTATTTCCTCTCATCTAATTGTGCTTTCTTAGGAGGCTGGATCTCTTCTCATGCTAGACAATTCACCATTCACTAGCCTAGGTCACTGTCCCAATTGGGTGCTGTTGTCTTTCTTTCAAATTTGGTTGAGTGCTATACAAGAGGAGTACACACACACACACACACACACACACACACACACACACACACACACACACACACACACTGTGACTCCTCCTTGCTCAGTTCTCTGGCCTAGTACTAGAAGTTCAGAGCTTTGCAGAACTGTTTTGCGCAGTACTGCCAGTTCTGTAGTGCTGGTGCTTCTCAGTTGCAACCCTTGGCAAGTTTTTGCTCCTGAAGGAAAAACTGACTATCAAGGTCAAAGCAAATTTTGGCGGCATGAAGCTAGGATTTCCATGGCACTGAAAAGAGGGAGGAAAGACTGGGGACTAAGGATGCGTTTCATTGTCAGTTTATGTTGTATCCTTGAGTCTTCTAATATAAACTTATTGCTGGTAGTATGGGAAGTCAATAAATGTTTGTTCATAGATATTAAGGTTTGTTTTTTTTAACCTTCTTTTGGATGCTGGGTATCCCAGATCATGAAGACATCCGAATTAGTTTTATCTTTAGCATATAATTTATATTTTGGAGAAGTCTGAGAGGTCATGAGGATGTCAAGTCCTCTACCCTGTTGCTCATATGACCCAGAAGTCCATCTCATAAAACATTATTATATAAGAATATAGCCAAATAGTGACTTGTTCCTGAACTGTTTCTATCTGAAACCCACTGAAAAAAGACAGAAATGAAATGATAATAATAAAAATACTTTTAACATTTTAATGGATTTGCAATCTTTGAATTGTATATCCCTTTCATGCAGAAAATCACAATCATTCATGCTTTCTAATTCCACGCAACTCCTGAATATATCCATTCACCAATCATCAATGGGGGTAGTCTACACACTGGAAGCTTTTCTCTGGGTATCTTAACATTACAAGTCCTCTTTTGGTCAAAGCTCACTTTGACAGAGCCATTTTAAGATCTTGAAAGTGCTTTTGTCACAATTATGTAACTTTCTTAGCAGCGTGGATTGTAGTTTACTCATTTTCTTACCCCCTCAAATGCCTAGCATTGTTCTTTCAACATAGTTGCTCAACAAATATAAAAATCAAATACATTTATATATATATATATACAAACTTCATTGTAAAATATATGTAAACTAAATTATAGCTTTATTTTATAATCCAAAAATTTTTACTTAATCTTTACACAATTCTCCATGAGGAAGATAGTGAAAGTATTATTATCCTCATTTTTGAGCAATCTGAGGCTCAGAGAGTTTAGGATATTTGCCCAAAGTAATAATAGCTAATATGATTCAAATATGTAAGAACAGAATCAGAATTTGAAATAAGGTCTTCTAACTTTTGGAGTTAATAACTAAGGTGATATTCTTCATAATACAAATAGAACCTAATTATATTTTAGTTGAAATTCAAGCAGTTTTGTCATCTGTAAAATCTACTCTGACTGTCTTCTAGAAGTCTTAGAAAAATCAGCTGTCAGTTTCATTAAATTTTTGTGATGAGCAATTATTTCAGAACATCTAAATCAGCAACAATTTTAACAAGTACAAATGAAAACCATAGGAGCAGAGCCAAGATGACAGAAAAATGCAGGGACTCACCAGTGCTTTCCTAAATTCCTCTCCATACAACTTTAAATAATGTCTAAACATAAAAATCTATCTTACCTACAGGAAACTAGGAGAGAAAAGAGATAAGGACGACAGGGGAGAAAGGGAGAATGCTGACAGATGAAAGGGTAGACTGGGGGAGGTAGTATACAGACTTTTTTTTTTTTAAGGAAAGACAAAGTGGAAAAAGAAAGCGGAGAATAAACAGTGGAAAAAATAATATGGAGGAAAATACAGTTGGTAAATCATAACTGAAAAGAATCTTTTACAGCAAGTTTCTTTGATGAAGGCCTCATTTCTCAAATATATCAAGAATAGAGCTAAATTTATAAAAATAAGAGCCATTTCCCAATTGATAAATGATAAATAGCCAAAGAATATGAATAGACAGTTTTCAGACAAAGTAAACAAAACTTTTCATACCCTCTGATCCAGAAATATCCCTTCTAGGACTGTATCCCAAATTTTAAAAAAGTAAAAGGACCTATATATACAAAAATATTTATAGCAATTCTTTTTGTGGTGGCAAAGAATTGGAAATTGAGAGGATGCCCATCAACTAGAAAATGGTTGAACAACTTGTGATATATGATTGTGAGGGACTACTATTGTGCTATAATAAAGGACAAATAGGATGCACTCAGAAAAATCTGACAAGACTTACACAAAGTGATGCAAAAAACAGAACCAGGAGAACACTGTACACAGTAACAGTAATAGTATATGATGATCTACTGTGAATGACTTAGCTAATCTGAATGATACAATGATTCAAGACAATTCCAAAGAACTTATGTTGAAAAATTATCCCTCTCCAGAGAAAGAACTGATGGAAGTATAAATACAGACTGAAGCACATTTTTTTTTATTTTTTCTTGTGCGTTTTTTTTTTGTTTGTTTTTTGTTTCTTTTTAGTCTGTGTTTTCTTTCACAACATGACTAATATGGAAAAATATTTTGCATAACTACAGATGTATAACCTATACGTTATATTGTTTGTTAATGAGGATGGAAAGGGGAAAGGGAGAAAACTTGAAATTCAAAAAATTTTAAGCTAAGTTAAAAATTGTTTTTATAAGTAACTGATAAAAAAATAAAATATTAAAAAAAAGTTTTAAAAAGGAATGACAAACGTAATTACTGACCTCTATGCAGAAGAGTAGATTCATTATCATCATGCTCATTGACATTAATTATTCCATTTTCCACTAATTTCTTAAGCATCTCCAAATCTCCTTTATTAGCAGCTACATGACCTGGAAATGCCAAATCTGTAGAAAAAATTCATAGGATGTCAATAAAATGTTCAACATTTCAACATATATACAAACATACATATATAATTTACATGTATTTGAAACTGTTCATAGAAAGACAAAGTATAAAAATTTTATATGTATACACATATGGACTACATAAATACAAAAACTTATTATGAGCTACATGTTATGTATGTATATATACATACACATACAAACTCATACATACACACTTATCCTCTGCCTTCCCATGAACAGTTTCAAATTTTAGCCCTTAATATTATCTCAAACATATCAGACTCTAACATTTGAAGTTAAGCAAAAAAATAGTCAATATTTATGTAGCAGTTTATAAAATGTTTTATATGCATCATCTTATTTGATCCTCACAATATCTCTGTGAAGGAAATATGGTAAGAATTATTAATCCCATTTTATACAGGAGGAAACTGAGTTTCAGAGAGGTTGTGACTTATCCAAAATCATAGCCAGTTAGAGAAAAAATTGAGACTAAATACAAGTCTTCTGACTCCAAGTTTCAGTATTTTCCAATTAAACCATGCATCTTCAAAGCAATAAAGGCAGAATCCTAAAGTTAGAGTATTATTTATTACACACAAACCATCATCCATCCAAGACTTCAAAGTAGCAGTCATGTGGGGATAATTCATGTATCAGCACTTCTGATGGCTTTCTGCCATATGTACTCAAGATAACATGGGTACTGAGGACATGTAAAATGAGAGGAATGAGGAAAAGTAGATTTTCTCTTAACTAGTTAGGGCAATGCCGAAAACAAAGAAAAAGAAGAGAAAAGAACTAAAAGGGAAAAAAAGGCAAGTGAGACAGCTAGAGAATAATGTGCTTTGGGGAAAAGATATATGTATTGAGATTTCTCGTTATATATACAGATCTCTTTTTCTGTTCTCCTTTGCATATGGAAATATTCACATTTGTTGGGATTTGGATAATTCAGAAAAAAGTTTTTTAAAATAAATCGTGGCCTAAGATTCAGTTAAGCCAGAATATTATAAAAAGTATTTGAAGGAGAAATTAGATCACATTTGGAAAATTACATAGTACTTTCAATGACCTCAAGTTGCTCCCTACCAAAAATGTTCATTATAAGGATGTACATCACCAGCATCTTGAAAAAATAAAAATTGCAAGTGATCTAAAAGGTAATGGAAATAGACATACTGTGTCTCAAGCAGGCAATACCACATTACCAATAATTATTTACATACAAGAATTGGAAGAAAAGATATCATCAATATCAAGTGTTCTTGAAAAAAAGAGGCCATTTATTCATATAACAAGAATTGAGAGGAAATAAATAGAAAACCAAGTAGTACATCGGAAACATTCAAAGAACCATGGCTCTGTTCTGGGACCTCTTCACTTCTTTCTCTAAACTATTTCACTTGGTAATCTCATCAGCTACCATGGATTCAATAAGCATCCCAAAGGTGATGTTTCTCAAAACTACAAACATACATTGTTTTATTGTACTTCACTTTATAATGCTTTGCATTTTTTACAAAATGAAGATTCATGGCAATCCTGAGTGCCATTTTTCTCACAGCATGTGGTCACATCATGTCTATGTGTCACATTTTTGTAATTCTTATGTTTTAAACTTTTTCATTACTGTTATGATGTTATTGTCATAATGATCTATGATCAGTGTCTTGGATGCTATTTTAATTGTTTTGAGACACCACAATCCATACCCACTTAAGATGGCAAATTTAATCAATAAATGTTGGTGTATTCTGACTGCTCCAGTAACAGGTTATTTCCATCTCTCTCCCTCTCCTCAGGCCTCCCCATTCTCTGAGACACAATGATATTTAAATTAGACCAATTAATAATTCTACAATGGCCTCTAAGTGTTCAAGTGAAAGGAAGGGTCAACGGATATGGTAAACTTCTGTTGTCTTATTTTAAGAAATTACCCATCACCCCAACCTTCAGCATCACTACTCTGATCAATCAAAAGCCATCAACATTGAGGCAAGATTCTCTATTAAACAAAAAGGTCAGAACGTGCTGAAGTCTCATATGAAGCATTTTTAAACAATAAAGTATTTTACATTTTTAGACATAAAGTATTGCACACAGAATACAACAGAATGTAAACATAATTTTTATATGCACTGGGAAACCAAAAATCTGTACAACTCACTTTATTGCAATATTCACTTTATTGCAGTGATCTGGAACCAAACCTACATTATTTCTAAGATATGCCTATACTTATGAAGCTTATTTATTAACTATATATAATCTTATAAGCTCTGTGACTTCTAGTCTCTCATTTACAACTTATTAAGTCACCCTAAATTGGATGTCCAAAAAAAAGAAATAATTTTTTTAATTTTAAAAATAAATTGGATCTCTAACATATTTATCTTAAACTCAATTATGTCTAAAACTGAACTCATCTTTCCTCCACGCCCTCTTCCCCTGAAAATTGCCCAATTACTGTCAAAGTTATCACCACTGTCCAAGTCTCCCAGGCTTGAAACCTAAGTATCATCTTCAACTCTTCCCTGCCCTCCACATCCAATCTATTGCCAAGGCCTGCCTATTACACTTTTGCAATATCTCTCAATATATGCCTCCTTCTCTCCTCTGACACTGCCACCACTCTAGTACAGGCCCTCATCACCTCCCACCTCAATTACTGCAATAGCCCGAGCAGCTGGGTGGCACAGAGGATAGAGCACCAGCCCTGCAGTCAGGAGGACCTGAGTTCAAATCTGGTCTCAGACACATAACATTCCCTAGCTGTGTGACCCTGGGCAAATCATTTAACCCCAATTGCCTCAGGAAAAAAAATACTGCAATAGCCTGCTGGTGGGTTGTGCCTGCTTCAAGGCCTCCCCATGGGCTCCAATCCATTCTCTATTCAGCCGACAAAGTGATTTTCCTAAAGCACAGGTCCAACAATGTCACCTTTATCCCATTCAAAAAAAAAAACTCCAATGTCGCTGTAAAACCTTCAGAATTACATATAAAATCTTCTAATTTGGCACTCAGAATTCTTCATAATCTAGCCACTACTTTCCCCACACCTCCCCACATCACACCTTGTCCTCCATTCCACTTATTCTTCTATACAGTAACACTGGCCTTTATAGCTGTCCTTCCCTGCCTAGGATGCTCTTCTCATCTTCATCTAGTTAGTGGCTTCTTTGACTTTCTGCAAGTCCCAACTAAAATGCTGCCTTCTATAGGGAGCCTTCCTCAACCTTCTTATTTATAATGACTTCCCTCTGTTCATTATTCCCTATTTATCCTGTACACTGACTGACTGCATGTAAAAGTTTGTGTTTTCTTTCCCATTAGATCATGAGCCTGAGAGCAGGGACTGTCTTTTGACCCTTTTTGTATCTTCAGTATTTATTTATTTTTATTAAAGCTTTTTATTTGTATAACATATGTATGGGTAGTTCCCCAACATTGATCTTTATAAAGCTTTCCATTACAAATTTTACACCCAGTCCCCTCCGCTCCCCTAGATGGCAGGAAGTCCACTACATGTTAATAATGTTGAAATGCTTGAGAAGTTATGCAAGAAAAATCCTATCTACAAGAAAAAAAAAGAATCAGAGAAAGGCAACACAATGCAAGCAAACCTCAATAGAGATCATGAAGATGTTACATTGTGGTCCATATTTCATTTCCCTCTCTCTGGGTGTATATGGTTTTCTTCAGTGAACAATTGGAACTGGTTTGAGACAATTCTTTGTTGCAGAGAGCCATGTCCATCAGAATTGATCATCATGTAATACTGTTGTTGCTGTGTATGATGATCTCCTGGTTCTGCTCGTTTCACTCAGCATCAGTTCATGCAAGTCCCACCAGGCCTCTCTGAAATCGTCCTGCTGGTCGTTTCTTACAGAGCAATAATATTCCATAACATTCATATACCATAATTTATTCAGCCACTCTCCAATTGATGGGCATCCCTTCAGTTTCCAGTTTCTAGCCACTACAAAAAGGGCTGCCACAAACATTCTTGCACAAGCGGGACCCTTTCCCTCCTCTAAGATCTCTTTGGGATATAGGCCCAGTAGAAACACTGCTGGGTCAAAGGGTATGCACAGTTTGACAACTTTTTGAGCATAGCTCCAAATTGCTCTCCAGAATGGTTGGATCCGTTCACAGTTCCACCAATAATGTATTAGTGTCCCAGTTTTCCCACATCCCCTCCAACATTCATCGTTATCTTTTCCTATCATTTTAGCCAATCTGACAGGTGTGTAGTGGTACCTCAGAGTTGTCTTAATTTGCATTTCTCTGATCAATAGTGATTTGGAGCAACTTTTCATATGACTAGAGATGGTTTTAATTTCATCATCTGAAAATTGTCTGTTCATATCCCTTGACCACTTATCTATTGAAGAATGGCTTGAATTCTTATATATATGAGACAATTCTCTATATATTTTAGAAATGAGGCCTTTATCAGAACCATTAAATGTAAAGATGATTTCCCAATTTGATGCTTCCCTCCTAATCTTGTCTGCATTTGTTTTGTTTGTACAGAAACTTTTTAACTTAATATAGTCAAAATTATCCATCTGGTGTTCAATTAGGAGTTCCAGGTCTTCTTTGGACATAAATTTATTCCATCTCCACAGGTCTGAGAGATAAACTATATTACGTTCCTCTAACTTGCTTACAAAGTCCCTCTTTATATCTAGAGTATCTTCAGTATTTAACACTTAAAAATGCCTATTGACTGACTCAAAGGAAGAACTACGTCCATATGGATGGATCTTCTATGAAGGATTTAGGGAAGAATAGAGATAAGATGGAAATGAACAGAAGATTTAGAACTTAGCTAATAAAGGAAACATCCCCATGGGGGAAGAAAAAAATCAAAGATCCATCTAAGTTAACCAAACCTGGTGTAATGAGCCAGAAAATTCTAAATTTATTAATTACTTACTTTCCTGATTGTTTTGATTATCTCCTTCAAATTCAGTCCCCAGTATAAACTGTAGAATGTTATCTTTGAAGAATCTCTGGGCTAGGTCCATTGCATTTTCTCCATTATCAATTGAAGACCTTTAAGGCCTGCGTCACACTGCTCATTCTACTGAGCAGGAACTTAAAACAGTAAAGGTGACCTTCCATGGCTGCAAAATGAACTGCCAAATAAAGGGGGCAAAGTTAGTATCAAAACTGAATTTTTTGCTTTAAAAAGTAGTCACAATATACCAGTTTTCACTTTCAAAGGACTGCGTAAATATGGGAGTTGAGTCTTCCCACAATAACAGCTTTGCCAACCTGAGCAACAGAGAACACAGAATTTCCTTCAATCCCACTTCCAATCTCCTGTCATTTTCCAAAAAGCAATAAAATAGTTGATCAAGTACCTTCTGATGTCTCAACTACTACAATAGCCAGCCTGACAGTTGGTTTTCCTGCCTCAAGTCTTTTCCCACTCCAATCCATTTTCTACACTGATCGCAAAACATATGTGACCTGTCACCTCCATAATTAATAAGCCCCATTGACTACCTATCACCTACAGAATTAAATACAAAATCTTCTGTTCGCTCATAACAACTTGGACCCTTCCTTCTTTTCCAATCCTCTTATTTTTTTTTCATTCTTTTCTACACATGCTATAATCTAGACACACTAGTCCTCTAATTCTTCCTTGCATTTGACATTTCATCTCTCAGCTCTCTGTCTTTTTCTCTGACACTTCCTCATGCATGAAATGCTATCATATCTCCTTCATCTCTACCTCCTACATTCCTTGGATGTCTTCAAGACTCAACTCAAATCTTATCTTCTATAGCCTTTCCTCTTCTCCCTCCAACCCTACTAGTGCCTTCCCTCCACTCTGTATACATCTTGTTATATAGTCTCTCCCTTAAGAATCTGAACACCCATTTACAATCATATGAAAAAATTCAGAGGAGGAACTATGGAAACTGCATGCAAATCAAAGCATACTATTTTCACCTTTTTTGCTGTTGTTAGCTTTTTTTTTTTCATGTTTTTCCCCCCTTTGGTCTGATTTTTCTTTCACAATATGACAAATATGGAAATGTTTAAAATGATTATATGTGTATAATCTGTATCAGATTGTTGTCTTGGGGAAAAGGGAAGCAAGGGAAGGAGAGAGAAAAAATCTGGAAAGCAAAATCTTATAAAAATGAATGATGGGGGCAGCTAGGTGGTGCAGTGGATAGAGCACCAGCCCTGATGTCAGGAGGACCTGAGTTCAAATCTGGTCTCAGACACTTAACATCACTTAACCTCAATTGCCTCAGCAAAAAGCGCAAAAAAAAAAAAAAAAATGTTGAAAACTATCTTTACAGCTATCAAACTGTGCATATCCTTTGATCCAGCAATGTCTCTACTAGGCCTGTATCTCAAAGAGATCATAAGAAAGGCGAAGATTCTTACGTGTGCATAAATGTTTGGGGCAGCCCTTTCTGTAGTGGCATGGAACTAGAAACTGAGTGGATGCCCATCAGTTGGAGAATGGCTGAATAACTGGTATATGAATGTTATAGAATATTATTGTTCTATAAGAAATGATCAGCAGGATGATTTCATATAGGCCTGGAGAAACTTACATGAACTAGTGCTAAGTGAAGTGAGTAAAACCAAGAGAACACTGTATACTGCAACAAGATTATATGATGACAAATTCTGATGGACATGACTCTTTTCAACAGCAAGATGATTCAGGCCAGTTCCAATGGTCTTGTGATGAAAAGAGACATCTACACCCAGAGAGAGGACAGTGGGGACTGAGTGTGAATCACAACATAGAATTTTCACTTTTTTGTTTTTATTTACTTGCATTTTGTTTTCTTTCTCATTTTTTTAACCTTTTTTGTATTTTTTCTTGTGCAGCATGATTATTTGTGGAAATATGTATAGAAGAATTATGTATGCTTAGCATACATTTGATTACTTGATCTAGGGGAGGGAAGAGGGGAAAGGGAGAGAGAAAAAAATATAAAAAACCCATATAAATCTGAGCTCACTGAATTGGACAAACACAAGCAAAACTTCAATAAACTGTTCCTTTAGTGAGGGAAAGGGGAGCTATCTTTACATGTAATTGGAAAAATAAAGTACTATTGAGAAAAGGAAAAAAAAAAAAAAGAATGTGAGCTCCTTGAGGACAGGAATCCTATTTTTGCCTCTTTATATATCCAGGGCTTTATTCAATACCTGACATGTATAAGTGCTTCATAATGTTTATTGACTGACTAGCAATAAAACAACAGTTTTATTTAAATTTGATGTCCTTTAAATTAATATCTGGAATGAAGAGACATCTACTTGCTTTCTGATTATAATATGGGTTGATGGATTTTTAATATCATATTTGGTATTTTGTAAATATAAATTCTGATTTTAATTTAGGGGTTCAGATTATATTGTATTGGCCTCAGTGAATATATACATCTTCAATGTCATTCCACATTCACAGAGAGCAGATTGGGAAAATTCCAATCTCATATATGTATGTAGGTTTATAAATATTTAAATTATTAAGGATAATTATACATATATAGCTATTTAAATTATATATATACATACATATATATATATGTGTATTTCTTTAGGCAACATTTTATTCCTACTGGAATTCTCAATTCAATCCCTTCAGGTGATACTATAAATGAAAAAAATAAGTATTTAAGTAAATTTAATTACATTTTTTGAAGCTTTCCCTATCCATGTTTGCATATTTGGCAAAAACTCTTCAGAATGCTACCTTTTTGTTCTGGTTCTAAGAAGATAGACTTTTTATGAGGCTACAACAGCCATGGAATATTTGTGATTCTTTAAACCTTAAAGAAATCTAGTTGAAACCTAAAATATTCAGTGGGCAGAAGCTGATTTGTATAAACATTTTAAAAATCAAAAACATAACTCTTATCTCCTTCCCTTATACCCTACTTCAGCACCATGTGGTAGTACAAAGGTGTTTAGTACAAAGGTGGCCCAATTTTTTCAACTACAACTCACAAAAACTTTCTACTAAAATTAAGTGTTAAATTAATTGTGTATTGGTATACCTCTCCAGGTATATTAGTAACCATTAGATGCATCATCATTATGACTCTGATAACTAGAGAAAGGAAAGGCTAGTGAAATTTTGAGGGGAGACTGATTATATGAAATTAAGTAGAAGGCTGATGAGTTACACCTAGACCTCAACTATCTCTACTAGTTGGACTGAACAAAAATCTATTACTTTGTTCAAAATGAAATCATCAAGAAAGAATTATGAATAGCAGCAACTGATAGCTGGTAAAGAAGGATAAAATCTAATGATTATTTTACTGTTATAATAAAAGGTGACATTTATAGAACACGTTAACGTTTGCAAAATGTTTTGCATATATCATCTCATTTGAAAGAACTATGAGAAAGGTTCTACAGGTTTTATCACCTTTTTTTTAACACAAGAGGAAACCAAGGCACAGGGATAGTGAGTGGCATTCCCACATTTAAAAAGCTAAGAAATACTAAAAGAGATAATCAAACTCAAGTTTTCATTACTTCTAGTGTTCTTTCACTACATCCAAGTTTCAATAATTCATAACATAATATGACCCCCCCCAAAATAAAAGGTTAATCCCATATAAAAAGAAAAACATAAAAGTTTGAAAGTAATGAAAACATTTCAAAAAATTGTAAAAGAATGAAAAAAACTAGCTAAAAGTTATGTCTCCAAGTTCTCCCCATTCTCATTCATCCTCCCACTGCAATCAATTAATTTAATAGACAGCTACCATGGAATCACTTCACTGCCCCCATTATCGACTAAAAAAATTCAAGAGTTTCAACAATCCAAACCCAAACTACCTTTTGAGTCTCATTCCATACTACAATATATACAGAGAGGCAGTTAGGAAGTTTAGTGGATAGAGCATTGGTCCTGGAGGGAGCAAGACTGGAGTTCAGACTTGACTCAGACACTTACAATCTATGTGACCCTGGTCAAGTCATTAACTTCTGTCAGTTTCAGTTTCTATCACCATGAAATAGGGATGATAATAGCACCTATTCCCATCTTCAGGGCTATTATGAGGACCAAGTAATATAGCATTAATAAAGCACTTAGCACAGTTCCTGGTACAGAATAGTTCTTGATAATACCTTCTTTTCTTTTCTTCCTACATTAAGAAGCCTATTTTCTAATTTATAAAGTAGGAATACTCCTTCTTATGCTACCTACTTCACAGGGCTATTATGAGGAAAGTATGTTAAAAACCATAATAGGTTATATAAATAAAAGCTGTTATTGAAAATTACAGGATTATCAAGACTATTAATCAAAAGTTTTGGGAGTTTTTTTAAGCAATTAGTTTTAAACTTCATTTATATTAGACTAGTTGCCATTCTCTGAATATACCTCAATTTATCTGGAACAATGTCTAAGATGTTATTTTAATGAGCATACCTTTTGACCCAGCAATATTGCTACCAGGTTTATATCCCAAAAATGTTAAAAAGGAAAAGGACCCATATATGCAAAAATATTCCTACCAGATCTTTTTGTGATGGCAAAGAAGTAGAAAGCTGAGGGGAATGCCCATGAATTGGGAAATCAATGAATAAATCATGATATATACAAAATGAAGGAATACTATTGCTCTGTAAGAAATTATGAGGGGAACTGATAAATGGTCAAAGAATATGAAGAGTCCTTTTTCATTAGAAGAAATCAAAGCTATCTATAGTCATGTGAAAAATGCTCTAAATCACTATTGATTTTAGAAATGTAAATTAAAGCAAATATAAGGTACTACCTCACATCTATCTGATTGGTTAATATGACAGAAAAGGAAATGCAAATGTTGGGAGGACTGTGGGAAAACTGGGACACTAAAGCATTGCTGATGGAGTTGTGAAATGATCCAACAGTTTTGAAAAGCAAGTTGGAGCTGTACCCAAAGGGCTTTCAAATTGTGTAAACCCTTAAAAGAAGCAATACTACTACTAGATCTGCATATCAAAGAGATTTAATAAAAAGGGGGAAATCTATGTGCACAAGAATATTTATACTAGTTCTTTTTGTGATAGCAAACAATTGGACAATGAGGGAATGCCCACAACTGGGGAATGATTGAACAAGTTGCAATAGATGATTGTAATGAAATACTATTGTGCTATAAGAAATGAGAAGACTGATTTCAGAAAAATCTGCAAAGATTTACATGAACTAATGCAAAGCAAAATTAGCAGAACCATAAAAAATGACATAGTAACATCAATACTGAATAAAGAACAACTGTAAATGACTTAGCTATTCTCAGCAATGCAAAAATCCATGACAACTCCAAAGGACACATGATGAAAAATACTCTCCACTTCCAGAGAAAGAATTGATGGAGTCTGAACAGAGAAGGAAGCATACTATTTAACACTTTTGTTTTGTTTTGTTTTCTTTGGCATATTTGTTCCTTCACAACATGATTAATATGGAAATATGTTTTACAAGGTTGCACATAAATAACCAATATCAAACTGCTTACTGTCTTCAGAGGAAAGAATGTGAGAGAGTAGGGAAAAAACAACTTAAAATTTTAAAAAATGAACATGAAAAATTGTCTTTACAAGTAACTGGGAAAAATACTTTTTTTAAAAAGAAAAAGAAATTATATGGAAGATAGTTTCAAAACAACTTGAGACTAGTATTAACTGATACAGAGTGAAATGAGCTGAGCCAGGAAAATAATATATAACAACAAGATTGCAAAGACAAACAACTTTTAAAGACTTAGGAACACTGATCAACACAATGAATAACCAACCATGATTCCTAAGGATTCAAGATGAACTGTACTCCCTATTCCTGACAGAGAGGTGATGGACTCATAACACAAATTGAGACATGTATTTTTTGAAACTTGGTTAATGCAGAAATTTACTTTGCCTAATAATTAGACATGTCTTTTACAAGAGCTTGTTTTTCTTTCTTTTTCAATTGGAGAGTGAGGTAGGTGAAAGAGAAAGATCGATTTAATTATTTAAAAAAATAAAATTTGATTTAAAAGAATAAAAATATTACTAAATTCATAATTTTTAAAAATCACATCCTATACTTTATTACCTCTACATCCTTACTCATACCCTTTGTCTGAAAGGCAACTGTCCATCCACAATCCCTAAAAGGGCTCTGCCTGTACTTCCCTCAAAGAATGTACAAAAACAACATCCTAAATGAAGCTTTCCTTCATTATCTCCAGTCAAAATGTCCTGTCCCCCTGTACTAAACTCTCTTTTGCACCTTGCCAATAAATCTTATATCTCTCTAGTATTTTACTTGTGCCTGTGTGTTATTTTCTCTGTACTTTCTACCCATATCTGTTCATTTCCAACGTTTGTAAGCTTCTGGGGACAAAGACTATGTGTCTTACTTATCTTTGCATATCTCCTTTGGTAACTAATTAATAAATGTTTGGAAAATATCAATGATTGAATTTTAATGTAAACCATTTTTTCCATAATTTCGCATAGGCTATCAAATAATCATTGTTCAAACTCCAGAAACACTGTCAGGAATTAAACATTCTACTAAAGAACCAAATAAAGATTCGCTTCTTTTTCTTTTAAAGTTGTACCTGGAAGGTTTCCATTTTGATCCACATCTTCTAGAGTGGCTCCCCATTTAACAAGAAGTTGCAGACAGCCTAGGCGCCCGTGAAAAGAAGCATAATGCACAGGTTTCCAGTCACACTTATCAGAAACATTGGGATCCTAGAGACAACATTCACATTTACTAAATTTTTCTGCCCTTAATTTAGGAGGCACTTTATGTCCCCAAAACCTTAATTCTACAAATTAGAGTGGCTTGTAGCCTTTTAAAAATAAAAATCAGGAATAGCTAGGTGGCACAGTAGATAGAGTACCAGTCCAGGAGTCCGGAGGGCCTGAGTTCAAACTTGGACTCGACACTTCAAATTTGGAATCAGCTGTATAAGCCTAGGTAAGTCACTTAAACTCTAACTACCTTCAAATTATAAAAAAATTAAAAAGCAAACAATATACATGACAAAAAAGCAGAACCTGGACAAAAACAAAAGAATTACTCATTATGAACAATATTAATTTTACTTCAGTCCTTTAGTAGAGCTATGATTTTATCAGGATGATCTTTCCAAAACCCATCCAATGCCACTCAGCTTTCTATAAATCTCCACAGAAAATCTCTCCAATAAATAAGAGACCTTCTTTTGGTTCTTTGGATATTTTAAAGATACTAACGCTGCAATGATTATCCCTTACTCTCACTACTAAATAGCCCACTTTTTCAAAGCATTTATTTTTCTGCCACTTCTCACATACAGCTCATCAATAGAAAATATGCTGCAATCAGCTTCTATCAAACATTCCATTGCCTTCACACATATATATGGATATTTGAGATTTATTTACAATGTGCTTTTATCACAATTATCTTAAGGCAGGTAATGCAAATAATAGTATTTGAGTTTTATGGATGAAGAAATGAAGACTCAGTGAAGTTATGTGCCCATGGTACATAACTACTTAGAGGCATGGGCACTACTCAAGCACAGGTTTTCTTTATCCACATCCAGTAGTGTTCTTTCTTTTTTTGTGTGAGATAATCGGAGTTAAGTGACTTGCAGAGTCACACAGGGTCACACAGCTAGGAAGTGTTAAGTGTCTGAGACCAGATTTAACTCACGTCCTCCTGACTTCAGAGCTGGTACTCTATGCATCACACCACCTACCTGCCCCCAGCATTCTAATACAGCAAAGCTTCTTCAACTATGAACAGCATATATGAACCATATATGGCATCTCCTAACTGAATGTAGAGGTTGTGAAATTATGATTTATTATTAGTAAATCTCTGATTTATATATATATATATGTATGTATATCTACATACCTGAAATTGTGTAATAATTTCCCAGGCAAAAAGGGAGTTGCAAGTGGAAAAAGTTTAAGAAGCTCTGAGGATGCTGTCTCAAAAGTTAGTAACTATGACATCTTAATTTACTATCCTGATTAGGAATTAAAGTAGTTGACTAATCAAGAGCAAATCTATGAGTAACTCTGAGTCTCAGTTTACTCAATTATAAAATAAGGTGACTGGATTAGAGAAAGAATCTCAGGTTTATAGGGGGAAATGTTTTGTAGCTACCATTGTTACTATACCAACTTAGTAAACACAATGAACTAATTATTTACTGGCTGACTATTAAAGTCTATTTGAGTTACAGTTTTAGGAAAGCTGGCCCATAGGTTACTCTGAATCTGCGGTAATTACCCACTGAAAGGACTCAACCTACAAGTACAAGTTGTGGAATAACTCCTGAAGGAAGTGTCTGAGGCCAAATTTGAACTCAGGTCTTCCTGACTTCAGGCCTGGTACTCTACCCACTGCACCAACTAGCTGCCTCTGTTTAATTTCTTTTTAAACTAATCTACTTGTCCTAGTGAAGGGTGAGTTTGGATCTCCACATGGAATGTCATGTGAGTTGTGTGGAATCATTGAAGAAATTTCAGGAACTTGATATGTCACAGGGACCCAAAATAATTTTCACCCAAGACAGTTTAGTTTCTCATATAAAGGTGAAGGGGTCATTCTCAGTTAACTCCAGGTCTTCCATGTCTTTTGGAAACTCTGTGGGAACCAGGCCTTCCCTCTGAGAGGGAAAGGTTCAATTTTCTTAATATTGTGTTTGGGATGTGTTTGATGCTTTAATAAGCATCAAAACAAGCAACAACCTATGACAGTTTTGTAAAATTATTTTTGATTGCTGACTTGTATAACTATATATTTGGGGGTAAAAATAAATCTCTAGTAATTCTAGCTATCATAGGCTTGGGTCCTCCCAGAACACTATTGATGTTTGGATTATTTTAAAAGTAAGTGTTTAATCATTACTTGGTGACTTGACTTCATCACATGAATTCTCTTAAGAGACTCTAGAACCTGCCCAAGCCCGTAGCATGCTATTTGGACCTGGGAAAATGGAAAACTAGACTCAAAGCATTTCAGGTTGTTTGTTGAGAATAACAACTGTTAACTGTTTTAATAGGGAGAGAAAGGGGTTGAAGATAGAAGGGAGGTCTTGGTTAAGGCACTCTACAAACTTATTTACGCCTCAGTCAAAGTGATGCAATCTGTGGAAGTAAGAGGCAGATAAAAGAAATGGCAAATTGCTAATATCTTGATATGGGGATGGGTCAGTGTTTGATAGGTATAGGTCTTATCATATTATCTTAGTCAGTGACTTTGCTTTGAACTACCTATGTCTATTAAACTACTAAAGGTAAGCACAATATTAAGAGGCTTATGAGCCATATGGTAGAGACCTAGACTGGAGGCAGGCAGACCTTTCCTTCTCAAGGAGCCAACCTGGAAATGAAAATTAAAAGGGATTCCCCAGAAGAGGCACAACAAAAACAAGAAAAAAATAGCTGGATCTGTTTAAAGAAAAAGTTGAATTACCTACCTAGAGATAGTTATCAAGATCAGAATAGTTTTCCCCAAGAAGATAAAGGACAACAGGAGAAAGTGAAATAAAATTTCTATAAACCAAAATTTTCTATTGAACAAAATTGAGGATATTGTTTTAAGGCAAGAGATAATCATTTAAAAAGCAATTAGACCTCAAAAAAGTTTGCTAAGAAACTTCAGTGAAGTATTCCAATAATTGCCCTGCCACTCCCCACAAAAAAGATAAGTAATCAAAATAATTCATACTTCTTAAATAAAGTTAATCAGTTGCTAATAATGTGAGATCCCCTCAGTTTAGGATATTGCTTATGTTCTTTCTATTCTCTTCTAGAGCAGCTCTATACTTACTCCCAAGTCTTGCTACTCTTTATGCTTTTCAGATAAGCTGTCCAAGATGATAGCACAGTTCTTTAAACCAACTGAGGACAGGCTGCACACTTCTTACACATACCTGCTTCTATCCTGAACCCATAGAACCATTCCATACCAGCTCCAGAGTCTTCTCTTGGCCCAGGAATCTAAAATGATAATGGAGCATTTTTGTGGTAGGCCTCTGATAGAATCAGTTACTGCCTTTTAACCCCTATCATACAGGATAATATAGCACTCTACTGCATTTTACCAACTTTTGCTATTATCTCAACAGTACAGTATTAGGAAGAACATAAGCCTGAGCTTCCCAAGGTCACTTTCTTTCACAAATAGCCATTCATCTTAAACTTACATACCAAACGCAATCAAGGCTCAGTACTACAACTTTTCACTATCCAGCAGTGCAAGTGTCATCTTGTGTTGAGTATTCTTGATCCTTTTGTGTCACATTGCCTTCATCTCTCCATCAGAACCATCAAAGTTGCAAATGAAGCACAGCTAAGTGGCAGAGCATAAACATCCCCATTGGACTTTTTTCTCTAAAATACACAATAAATTCATAGCTAACCAGCTCAACTATCTTTGCTAGCAGACAGTGTCCAACTTGGCAACTGTCAGAATATAAGTCTTTGATTGTTTTCTGTCCATACTTGAAACCAAGTGCTATATCTAAGATTTTGGAACTTATTGCTGACAGTCTAGTTCAATGCTAACAATCCCAAACTGTGGGTAAAACGCCAAAGTTCATGGTCAGTAATAATAACAAATACAATGAGTGACTTTTAGTGGCTATCCTCCTTTTAGAATAAAATTGTTCCTGAGAACTTTCAGCTGGAATCAGTGTATAACACAAAAGGATTGCTTGAATTTATAAAAGACAACATTTGTAAAGCAGTTAAGCAAAAGGTATAAATTGTCCTCTTCTTATCTTTCTGCTTTTGGTTCTTCTTAACCAGTTATGGATGAGATCATTGAGGGATTTGCTGTGACAGTATAGTTCTCAAATTTCAGATCACAAGCATCAGATCCTAGAAAAAACTTTCACTTCAAGAGAACTTCTACAGATATGGTCAAGTGATAAGAAAGCATATTTATTTTCTTAAAGTCAGTATTCATGTCCTGATGATAAGCTATGGGACAAGATTCTACAGAACTGATACTTTTCACTATCAGCATTAGAACAGTGGTTCCTCATTAATCTAATATCTTCAACATTTTTCCAAATGCTCTCCTATTATCTTCCTTATTTATAAGGACAATATATACTAATACAGATAGTTAATGCAACCAACCACCTTTTTTTAAAAATCAAATGAGAAATTAGCTGAGACTGCTAAAATACCACTGGGTAGGTGAAAGTTCTTTTCCTGTCATCTGGCACCATGGGGAACAAACAGTATATAGATGCACAAATACAATACTGGCTACTAGGTAAACAGTCTAGAGCATTCTGAACCCATGGTATGGTATAGTCATTCACCTTCATTTTATTTGAGGCCCAAAGCTCTACTCACATCCTAATCTTCCACATTTTCTACTATTTACTATCACTATAGGCACATAAGCCACAGAACTTTGGAATGATAATAATTAACAGGTATTGGCAATGGTTCCTGAGGTCCACTTCTGAGAGGATAACAATCTAAAATGAAATCTGAAAAGTTAAACAGTCTCTAAGATACAGTGTATACATTACTCCTGGGGCTCTTTCTACATCTTACTCATGTCCTGATAATCAACCAGCTTTCACACTAAGCTTCTTTCCTAAATTATTCTTCCATTCTTCAGACACTGGGAAATATCCAAGCATAAAATTTCTGGATCTACATGAATTGTAGAGTTCATAACCAGTACTGTCCTGTAATTCTTTATAAGATTCTGCTCAAGAAATCTGATTTAGCAAAGTACTCAAGCAGTAAGTCCCAGCTTATATTGCCTGTGGTCCTTTGCCAGTACTCTAAGCACACTGGAAGTGGTTCCAGTCTACACCAACAATACAGAATTATCTGCCTTGTCTAGAACAACAGAACCATTGTATTCACCTTTCACTGACACTCATAAATTCCCTAGTAAATCAATGATAGAGTTAGAAAGTATTACAAGACTGCCAAATTATACTCTAGGCTGATAATCTATTTATTACAAAGAGGCAGCCTGGTATAGAACATTAAAAGAATGGGAAAATCTGGATTTGTGTTACAGATTTTTCAATTACTAGCTGTGTAACTAGTGTAAAGTCTCTTAATCTCTCTGGGTTTCTATTTCCTTATCTGTAAAATGGAGATAATAATCCTACTTGCATACCCCCTGAGGTGTTCTGAGAAAAGCACTATGAAAGTAAATTATCATCATTATCATCACTACTATTATTACTAAATTACACATTCAAAAACATATTTCTTACCACTCCACTTCTGAGCATAACTTGTAATGTGTAAGAATGTCCATGTGTTGCAGCAAGGTGTGATGGAGTGCATCCACGATCATCCCAAGTAGAAAGATCTGCTCCATTCATTATAAGAGCCTAAAAATATATAAGATAAAATATGTGATTGCAAGATATGATCAATGCTGATGCTATATTTTTGTTTCCCAAAAGTATTAATAGATATTTTCATAGAGAATATTACACTTTTATAAAAACTGTTTGAAAGTACATAATAGAACTAAAATGGTGGAATAAAGGAAGCAAGCCAACCAAACCCTCTCAACATTCCCCTCTAAATAACCTTAAAATGATATGGCAGGGGCAGCTAGGTGGTGCAGTGGATAGAGCACCAGCCCTGAAGTCAGGAGGACCTGACTGGTCCCAAGTCTGGTCTCAAATACTTAACAAGTCCTAGCTATGTGACCCTGGGCAAGTCACTTAACCCCAATTGTCTCAGAAAAAAAAAATTATATGGCAAATTGAATTCGATACAGTATAGCCAACAAAAGGTCAGGGTGAGACATTTTTCCATCTCAAGAGGTTGGAAGGAGAGGTCTAACACCAAGTCCACCATGCATACTAAGGCAACACTAAACCTTGGAGGTGGCTGTGACAGTGGCAGCAATAGTATCTTTTGGAATTCTCAGCCAAAAGATACAGGGTGGAGAGGATCAGGCCTAGCACTTGCAGTTATAGGGGAGCAGAGGTCCTTCCTGAAGAAAGACTAGAGGGCAAGCTAGGAAAACAGTGAAAACATCTCTCCCTAGATCACTCATCTTGGAAATACAAAAATATACAGACCCTCCCATAACTGGTTCTTAAAATAGCCCTTACTCCCACCAGAGAAGCAGAGCCCAACTTTAATATAAAATTCAAAGTCAAGAAATAGACTAGAAAAATGAGCAAACAAGAAAAGAACTTGACAACAAACAGCCACCCAAGACACAAATGCAGATGACAACAACATGAAAACAACTACAACCCACGTTGTAGCAGAGGGTGAGCCTTTACAGCCAGCTTTTTATACTTTGTTGTTTTTGTTCAATCTTTTCAGTCATGTCTGATTCTTTGTGACTTCATTTGGGATTTCTTGGTAAAGATACTTAAGAACTTTGCCATTTCTTTCTCTAGTTCATCTTATAGATAAGGAAACGGAAACGGAGGCAAACAGAGTTAAGTGACTTGTATACAGTCACACAGCTAGGAAATATTTAAGACTAAATTTAAACTTAAGTTTTCCTGACTCCTGGTCCCATGTGCTTAGTAGCATGCACATCTGCTACTCTCAGTCCTTCCCTAATCCTAGAGCACACACTGAAAGATACTGGGACAGATTTGAACCCAAAATCCTGCTATTTTCCCATTTCTCCACTTTGATCCATTTCTTTGCTGTGAACAGGTAGGCTATTCTTTCTTCCATCTGTTTCCTTTGTTTTGTTGCTGTACAATTCAAAATCTCCTGGTCCCGAGGAACTTTGGCAGCTAGGCCCAAACCTTGGAATAGATCAGTCTCTTTAAAGCAGAAAGAGAATAGTCATTTCAAAATACAGATGCCAGGAGACCTGGCTAAGTTTTGAACAAAAAAAATAATATTTATATAGTACTTATTAGATGTCAGGCACTGTGCTAAGCCCTTTATCAATATTATCTCATTTGATCACAACAATAACCCTGGAAGTAGGTGTCATCATTATCCCCGTTTTACAGATGAAGACACTGAGGCATATAGCAAGTAAGTGATTTCTCCAGGATCACACAGCCTGATGACCTATAAAGGAAGTGCCTGACTCCCTGTTTTGGAGCAACCAGATATATTCAGTGACTGGTTCCAATCCACTAACAATTGGACAGAGGGCTTGTGATCGGCTCTGTAACCAGAACTGCATTCCACATGCACACATCAGTCTGCTCCCCAGGCTGTAGCTCCTGGCCCCACTACGAAGGCTGCTGAAGGGAGCAGCCTGGACTGGCTATTCCATGGAGCCAACAGGAAGTTAAGGCGACAAGTCCCTGCTGAATCTATCTTTTCCTGCATTCAGGCAAAGGAAGGGTGGCAATAACTGACCCTATGAACTTCAAAAGGTTAGCCCAGCAAGCTGCCATTGATACCAAAAAAAAAAAAAAAAAATCTGCCTGACTAAGCTTAGCAGCAGCTGAAATCACACTCATCCAGGGGCTGTGCTACAACAGGAAGTAAACTTTCCAACTTAACTAAGAAGCTGCATTAAGTCTGAGCCTACTCTCCCCAGGGTTTGAGGTGGCAGAGGTGCTCCCACAAATGGAGGCACGGAAAGAAAGAAATATTTGTGCTTCTGGTTCTTGTTCTGTCTGAGTGAGGATATCTACATAGCTTTCTGTAAAAGCTAACTGATGTTAATTGGTTTAAATGAAACCAGACCTTAACTATTGGCAGTAACCAATGGAGAGAACATAGTAGAATGGGGCCTTCAGCTGATAGCATTACAGAAAGTTTTCTCAGGCTCTTCAGAAGTCTCCCAAGAACCTTGAGTGGGAACTGTAAACAGTTCCATTCTAGGAGAGTGAGTCCAGAGTCTTACTCAACAAGGATTCAGTGACAAGCCATGGGATTGATATTTTATAGTACACAGATAAAGGCTTTTGGCAGTCATCAAAACATACTACAAAGGTTAGGTCCTGTGTCTAACATCAAGTTCAGTAAATGGAAAGTTGGTAACAAAAGCCCCTAAGTAATAAAATTCCAAGAACTATCACCTTTAGAATAAAATAATGAGAATAATAAAAAGCATTCCAATAAGAATCCACTCAAATGAATAGGTTCATTAATATTTTTTAAAATCTTTACCTGCATACAAGCATCTTGACCCCTGATGGCAGCAATGTGAGCTGCTGTCCAACCTCCTGGGGTTACATTCATGATGTCAGCCCCATGCCACAGCAACCAGTGAAGACACTAAATTAAAGAAAATGAAAATATTAAATGCACATATCATACGTATTATTCTAAAGGAACTTAATAATATATCAAAAATTCACCCCTTGGTACAATTTTATGGATATCTGTGCACATTACTTGATTCACTAAATATTTCATGTTACTCCCAAACTTTATTTCAAAACTCAAAAAAAGTATGATTTTATCTGTGTAAGTACTTCTCTATAAAAGAGTCTGAAATCCTCTACCCCATAGCAAATAGTCTTCATGAGCTGCTACAGCCAAAAATGCTAATCCTATTATAGCCAACCCTCTATTGATAAACCTTTCTCAGCTTAGCTAAGATGACAAATGACTAACACAGTTAAGTTTACTTAGCCTTACTGGCAAGACTTTCTAACTCATAGTGCCTACTAGACTAGGCATTCCACTGGGTATAACTTTCCTGAACCCAAGTTGCCCTCCACACAATTGAGGAAATGAAGAAGTTTAACAGAGATCACATTTAACTCCACAAGCTTATTTAAACATAACAAATGTATCAGTTCTAGATATATTCAGTTTCATGCAAAATGATGTTAATTAATTGCTCAAAATCAATGTTGTCAAACTTAAAATAGAAAAGGGCCACACATAAGCATCCCTGCAGGCATACATATATTGACTCAAAATCACAGATAAACATTATTTATTATAATTTTAGTTATTATTTCCCAATTACATTTTAATCTGGTTCAGTTTTAATTAGAATGTGGTGGCTAAACAGTTGTATGACACCTCTGCTCTAAATAACTGTCACTTATTTTTATAATGATAAGACTGCATTCCTAGTCACCACACTTACATCTCTAGACTCACTGGTTGATATTGAAGCTGATACATTTAAAAGAATTGCTGGAGCTAGGAGAAAAGTGTATACAAATAACAATTTTGAAATGCTCAAGAATTCTGATCAACAATGACCAACATAAGGATTTCATGATAAAGCATGCTACCCACCTCCAGACAGAGAAATGATTTGACTCAGGATATTTATAAATTGAGACATGGGGTTTTTTTGGACATTGCCAATGTAAGAATTTGGCTAAACTGCACACATTTGCTACAAGCTTTATCCTATGTGCCCCAGAATGTGATTGCTACCAATGAGGGATCATCACCTGAAGCTGAGGAGGTTACAAGAAAAGATCAAATAGAAACCTGATGAGTCAGTGCAGCAATGGCTCCTGAGAGTGCAGTCCAATGAAGCCAGTGTAGAATTTTTCTGCAGCAGAGTTCCATAGGCTTGAAGAGCTCTCTGAGGACTTACTGTAACAAAGACATCTAAATCAAAGGCTCCAGACAAGAACTTCCCTTGACCCTTTTCAGCTGACTGAGATTGGGAGTTACCATATCTGGCCTCATAAATATGAATTCCTAATGCAGCTGACTTCCCATGGGGATCTGCCAGACTGGAAATAAAAGTTCCTAAAGGAAGTAAGGGTTTGATAGATCTATGCAAAATCTCACCATCACCATCAAGGTCTGAACATCCCAGCAAAAGCCTAATTCAGGATCAATTAAATCCAGCCTTCTAAGGAACCCATATCTGAAATATCAACTGACGAAATGAATGGAAGATTGGAATTGCAGTTGCCATCAGGGAAAATATTGATCTGAGTGCAAATAATTGGCCCAAGGATGGAGAAAGGTGACCCTACATCTACTTCCCTCCTAGTAGAAATGACATCTTCTCCTACAGGGAGCTTTGAATATATATGGCTTCCAAAAAAGGGGATTGAAAAAGTAATTGATCAGCAGTCTATGGGGATGTTAATAAAAACTGCTTTGTGTTATCTGGGACAGGGATAATAAAGGCTATGAATTATTTGTCATTTATTATATTGTTAGGAAAATATTATATTTTTAAAAGTATAATTTTCAATGATTAGAGATTGTTTAAACCCAGAATGTTGCCCTACCTCAATAATTCTCCAGGAATACTGAAGATAACTACAAGAAATTTTGAGCTCCCTCAGGTCCTAGATCCACCCAAAACATCCTTGTTTTGGGTCTCCACATCCAGTCTTGTTTTGGATCCACCTAAGTTTTGCTCAAATTTTATTGAATATTTACATTTACTCATATATATTTCAATCTAGCTTGCTTTGAAGCTTCTCTTAGCAAAATTGTTTAACTGTGTATGTGGGATTCATGAATGAATACCCTTGTCTAAATTCTACACAATAAACCTTCCAGAGCCAGAGAAGAGCCATATCTTTTTGAGCTTGTTTTCCTCTACCAAATGATTTAATAAATTTCTTTCTAAAACTTTCAGATTTTGGGATTTGTTCT
Source organism: Myrmecobius fasciatus (assembly GCA_023553655.1). Taxonomy (NCBI): domain Eukaryota; kingdom Metazoa; phylum Chordata; class Mammalia; order Dasyuromorphia; family Myrmecobiidae; genus Myrmecobius; species Myrmecobius fasciatus. Next base: position 212,435 of record JAJPUD010000380.1, on the reverse strand, counting down.
CCTGAACAACAGACCCTTCATCCACATCCATGTTTAAGGCATCCCCTAAGATTCCTTCTCCACTTGGTAGCTATAAGTCATCCAAATTTTGGATCCTAACTTAAGGAACTTTGGGAAATATACCACCTAGGCCAAAGTTCCCCCAAAGTTTGGAGCATTCTAGTTACAGAACCTCAAGAGGAACAGAAGCCATATGCCTGAACTGTGTGTGTATACAAGGGCTGTTGGATATTTAGCCAGTTTATCCTAATACCAGAGAATAATAAATGGATACAAAGAGGTGCCCTGATTTTCTGAAAGGGATTCAGGGAGATCAGCTTGCTCAAATAAAAGTGAGCGAAAGATATCATATGTAGGTTCCAGTGGTGGCTAATCAGAGTGTACATGGAAATGGACATTATGAGTTCTTGGAGGGGAATACCAATATAAGTCCTTTCAGTAAACTCTATGCTGGTCACTATAGGTAGAGTCAAATAGAAACTCTTAAAGTTAGCTGATGTAATCACCAACAAAATGCAACAGCAAGAGATACAAAGAGAAATTCCATTCAAAATAACTATCGATAGTATAAAATATTTGGGAATATATCTGCCAAAGGAAAGTCAGGATCTATATGAGCAAAACTACAAAACATTCTCCACACAAATAAAGTCAGATCTAAACAATTGGAAAAACATCAAGTGCTCTTGGATAGGTCGAGTGAATATCATAAAGATGGCAATACTACCTAAACTAATCCATCTATTTAGTGCTATACCAATCAAACTCCCAAGAGATTATTTAACTGACCTAGAAAAAATAACAAAATTCATCTGGAAAAACAAAAGGTCAAGAATTTCAAGGGAATTAATGAAAAAAATGCAAATGAGGGTGGCCTATCTGTACCAGATCTAAAACTATATTATAAAGCAGTGGTCACCAAAACCATTTGGTATTGGATAAGAAATAGAGTAGTGGATCAGTGGAATAGGTTAGGTTCACAGGACAAAATACTCAATGACAATAGTAATCTAGTGTTTGATAAACCCAAAGACCCCAGTTTTTGGGATAAAAACTCACTATTTGACAAAAACTGCTGGGATAATTGGAAACTAGTATGGAAGAAATTAGGCATTGACCCATACCTAACACCATATACCAAGATAAGGTCAAAATGGATTCATGATCTAGGCATAAAGAATGATATTATAAACAAATTAGAACAATGTAGGATGGTTTACCTCTCAGACCTGTGGAGGGGGAAGGAATTTGTGACCAAAGAAAAACTAGAGGTCATCATTAATCACAAAATAGATAAATTTGACTATATCAAGTTAAAAAGTTTTTGTACACACAAAATGAATGCAGACAAGATTAGAAGGGTAGCAGTAAACTGGGAAAATATTTTTACATCCAAAGGTTCTGATAAAGGCCTCATTTCTAAAATATATAGAGAATTGACTCAAATATATAAGAATTCAAGCCATTCTCCAATTGATAAATGGTCAAAAGATATGAACAGACAATTTTCAGATGAAGAAATTGAAACTATTTCTGGTCACATGAAAAAGTGCTCCAAGTCACTATTGATCAGAGAAATGCAAATTAAGACAACTCTGAGATACCACTACACACCTGTCAGATTGGCTAAAATGACAGGAAATGTTAATGATAACTGTTGGAGGGGATGTGGGAAAATTGGGACACTGATACATTGTTGGTGGAACTGTGAATGGATCCAACCATTCTGGAGAGCAATCTGGAACTATGCTCAAAAAGTTATCAAACTGTGCATACCATTTGACCCAGCAGTGTTTCTACTGGGCCTATATCCCAAAGAGATTTTAAAGGAGGGAAAGGGCCCCACATGTGCAAAAATGTTTGTGGCAGCCCTTTTTGTAGTGGCAAGAAACTGGAAATTGAAAGGATGCCCATCAATTGGAGAATGGCTGAATAAATTATGGTATATGAATGTTATGGAATATTACTGCTCTGTAAGAAACGATCAACAGGAGGATTTCAGAGAGGCCTGGAGAGACTTGCATGAACTGATGCTGAGTGAAATCAGCAGAACCAGGAGAACATTATACACAGCAACAAGACTATACAATGATCAATTTTGATGGACATGGTTCTCTTCAACAATGATGTGATTGAAACCAGTTCCTATTGTTCAGCGATGAAGATAGTCATATACGTCCAGAGAGAGGCCTGTGGGAACTGAGTGTGAACCACAACACAGCATTTTAACACTTTCTATGAATATTTCCATGCATTTTGTTTTCCTTCTTAGGTTGTTTTTTTCTTCTCTTTCTAGATCTGATGTTTCTTGTGCAGTAAGATAACTGTATAGATATGTATACATATATTGGATTTGTCATATAATTTAACATATTTAGCATGTATTAGATTACCTGTCATCTAGGGGTGGGGGTGGGGGGAAGGAGGGGAAAAGCTTGGGAAAAAAAAGTTTTTGCAAAGATCAATGTAGAAAAATCACTCATATGTTTTGTAAATAAAAAGCTTTATTTAAAAAAAAGTTAGCTGATGTATATCATGTAGTCAATATCAAATAATACGAGGTCTCAGTAAGGAAGAAGAGATATTTCCTTTTTAATGATGGAGATAAGAAGCCAGAGTACTTTGCTATGCCAACTCCCCTTGACCTACATGGTGACAAGAAAAGCAGATGGTATTTGGCAATAGATTACAAGAGAGCTAAAAAAAAATTCATCATGCCGATCACTACAAATGTTCCCAACTTCATCTATATGGTGGGTCAAATATCCCAGATTTAAGGGAGAGTGGTATGAGTTTATCAACTTTCTCAATGCTTTTTTCCCCTCTATTCCTGTGACTTAAGATTAGTCAGGTCCAATTTACTTTCACTTAGAAAGGAATTCGGTGGACCTTCCCTGCATTTCCCCAGAGTTACCTAAAGTTAATTTCATAGTGCCACTGTCTTGTGGGAAGAGAGCTGAAAGAAGCTTCACTTCTTGAAGGTCCCAAGACATATTAATACATTGATAATATGATACTGACCAATTCACTCCCATGATTTTTCCCTTTTGCTCTGATTTTTCTCTCCCAACATGATTCATAAAGCAATGTGTGTTAAAAATTTAAAAACAAAAACAAAAACAAAAAACCTTGACTAAGCCAGATGAGGCCACAGTGGCTTAGATCCTGAGATTGGATAACGGCACAAAGGGGAGGAAATTAAGCCCAAAAAGTTCAAGGTCCTCAGTCAAGTTTGGGGATATTATAGTAAATAGAAAGAACCCAGATGATTCCAGAGAGAACTCAGAATAAATTCCTGGAAAAGGCTTCCCCAAAATATAAAAAGGAAGCTCAGAAGCTTATTGGATTTTCTAATTACATTAATCCCACTTGCATATTGATGGCTCCTCTTTAAAAAGTCAGAAGTCAGCCTCTTTTGAGTGGGGTCTTGAACAGGTTAAAGCCTTGGAAGACCTACAGTAGGCTAGCCAATCATGTATTTCACTGACTGCTTGTAAGTCTGTGAAGCATATTTTTGGAGGTCTTTATCCACAAAGATCAGAAAGGTTCCAAAGGATAGCCAGACCAAATGAACATTAGGTTTCTACAACCAAAAACTTCCAAAAGCACTGACTATATCATTTTTTAAAACCACTTGCTTTCTTTCTTGCTCCTGGATCTTAACTGAGTGGATGATTCAAGGTGATTTCATCACCCTTCACCTAGTGTTTGAGCATGGTGAGCAATATGAACTCTGCAACAAAGTAGGTATGGCACAAAAGGCTCTTACTGTTAAGTGGAAATGGTGTTTTCAAGATTTAAGTCTGTCTGAACTCTGAGGTACCACTACACACCTGTCAGATTGGCTAAAATGACAGGAAAAGATAGCAATGAATGCTGGAGGGGATGTGGGAAAGCTGGGACACTAATACATTGTTGGTGGAACCGTGAATGGAGGCTCTACCTATTATGAGTGAATAAAACAAAACTGAACTTCAGCACTCAGTAATTCAGTAACTGGGACTATTCTGAGAGATGGGGAGAGCGGGCAATTCCTCCCAGGAGGCTGAGCTGCAGGCTGCAGAGTTGGCATATGAGAAAGCTTTGAATGAATTAATGATTTATGCTTTATGAAAAGCCCTGTGCTGGGAATACAAATGGAAAAGTCAGATGGTCTCTCCTCTCACAGAGTTCAAATTCTAATAGGGAAGACAACACAGATGAAGTTAAGATGCAATAGCAAAGCAGAGAGTGATGTCTCCCCTATAATGCCATTTTCGGGGCAGCTAGGTGGCGCAGTGGATAGAGCACCAGCCCTGAAGTCAGGAGGACCTGAGTTCAAATCTGGTCTCAGACACTTCTTAGCTGTGTGACCCTGGGCAAGTCACTTAACCCCAATTGCCTCAGCAAAAAGCAAAAAAAAAAAAGAGAGAGAGAGAGTATAATGCCATTTTCACGGATAAAATCCTATCAGTTTCTGAACCATCTGGAAGCACTAGGGACTTGGTAGCATACAGTTATTTGTGGTGCATCAAAGACAAAAGTGTCCAACCAGGTTGATGTTCTTAGCAGATCCCAACCTGGACATGAGAACCATAATGCCCACACAATCCTCCAAACAAAGGATCTCTTTGGCTCACCTCTGCTCCTCACAGCAATCAGAGCACTCCTTCTAAAAAGAAGTCTGGCCTGATCACACTTGGGTCCTGACTTGCTGCTCAGTAATCAATTTATTACATTAATCCCTTCATAAATTCGAGTTGTGAGGTTTGCCCTTACTGCAGATGATGCCTACTGAAGCTTAGGCATTTTGGTACTGGTTAAGTCTGCCCCCTCCTTGCCCCCAGGCATCAAGCTCTCACAGGACAGCTCTCCTTCCTTATGAGACTCCTGCTCCAAAGACCTAAAGAAGAGCCACAAGAAGGCCCACCTATATGCCATCTGTTGGATTTCATCTTTTTTACCTCAGAAAGTTGACATTCTAAAATGTTGGAATAGCCTTTTGAAATAACAGCTTCATTACTCAGCCCTTATCATATTAGCTGACCATCTCCCAGAAGTCACTTCCTCAACAAATTAACACTACCCAAGAAAGGAGGGTTCTCTATTTCAATGACATTATAGTCTCCAGGATGACTTATTTGATAAAGACATAGTTCCACCTTGTCAGGACCTTCCTTGTGCTACTCCCTGCATGAAGTCCCTTGGACCTCAATGACCTTGATGCTTCAGGGGTCCATATATACAGTAGAAACATCTCAGTTTCCCACAATTGACATGTCTCTTTTTCTGGAAATGGTTTGAACAAATCCTTCCCAAAGAGATCTTGGTATACCACAGAATAGAACTTTGGGGAGGTGTTCTACTTTCTAATGACATGAGGGAGGTGAAACTCTGCCTTCCTATGACTACTATGAATTTATACAGGAAAAAAAAAAAGGATATCCTTGAAGATAATCCTGAGTCCTTAGAAAAAGATGACAGATATACCTAGTTCTGCAGAAAAAAAAAGAGGGGAATCACTTTAGCAGAAACCTCTAAAGGGGGAAAGATTTGCTATCACTCCCCTTATGGAGTTTCTGGGGTCACAGAATACTGAATAGGTATTTGGTACAGGAAGTCTTGCTATAAACTTAGATCTTAGTTATATACAAGAATCTAGATGCCTTATCTACTTTATTATAGATGACTCTGATTCATGACAAACAATCTATAATTGTGCTCAACATAACATCATTTGTGTAATGGTCCTGATGTCCTTGGTGAATCACAGATCCAATCAAAAAAAAAAATCACTTGAATGTATGATGTTGTTAAAATTCAATAATTAGATCATCCACTTTTAATAAGTATTTTTAAACTACTTACCTCCAAACTTCCAGAATGTGATGCCCAATGTAAAGGGGTAAATTTATGGAGGACATCAACCTCATTAATGTTGATTCCACTCTCTACAAATTCTGCTAGCTGTTTCACATCACCAGCTTTCACTGCATTGTGTATACTAACAAAGTGTACCTTCTTCCTGGAATCTGAAATATCATGAAGTTTAAAAGATTAGAGAATATTAGGGTTTACATAGAGTTATTTTATTTACATTATTACAATCAAAACTGGATTAGAATGCATCAAGAGGAAAAAACTATAAAAATTGCATGGTTTTTAAATCACTGTTTAGAAAAAGTTAACTTATAGGATAAAAATTACTGAAATGCATTTCATTTTTTACTCTGGATGTGTGATTCATCAGTGTAGGAACTCTATGGGAAAGAAATTTCCTCCACTACTCAAATTAGCAACTATTCTGTCTTAGATAATTGTTCAGGGCAGAGCTAAAATGGTGGAGAATAGATAGGTCTTTGAGCTTTTCCTGGCTTCCCTCAGATCAACACCAGATCAAGCTTTTGAACTAGGTCTGAAGTGACACAATTTATAAATATTTGAAGTGTAACAAATTTCCAGCAGAAGATATTTTAGAACTTCAGAAAAGGTCTGTTTCAATCAGGCACAGTGGAGGTGGCCAGAGTAGGAATGGGGGAGGTAGCCAGCACAGGCACAGTGCAGGGATCCATGGAGTTGTGGTGTCCACACAGTGTGAATCTATCAGGAGGCTCTTAGAAAAAAATACAGCTACATTGGTTACTCTGTCTTGGTTCAGAAGCCAGTAGACCAGCACTTTAGCTGTGAGACATCTATCACAAATACAAAAGGCAAATAGTGAACCCCTGAACCCCAGAATAACAAAAGCTTAGCCATGCCCACCCAGTATGGGAAGGAAGCCAGCAGCACCAACCCCAGGGCAGCAAGAAGCTGCTCTTGTCTAAAGAGGAACAATCTTGGGAAAATCTCTCCTTTGCTCTAAGAGCAGACCTCAATCTTTTAAAATGAGCAAAAAAGAAAAAAAGAGCTCTGATCATAGATAGCTTTTATGGGGATAGAGAAGAACAGACCTCAAACTCTGAGGACACTAAAGGCAAAATGTCTCCAGATGAAGCCCCAAAAGGTGATATGAGTTGGTCACCATCTCACAACTCTCTCTTGAAAGAATTCAAAAAGAGAATTGCTCAAAGCACAGAAAAGGGCCAAACAGCTGGCAGGATTTCATTCCAGATTTTCCTAATTCTAAGGATGGCTTTGTATCTACTAGGCTATGCCATCTCCTACTATTTCTTTAGTGATACCAAAATTGCAAGTACCTAGAATCTGATGTAAACATTTATGAATTTCAGTTTTTTGTTTCAAAAAGCATTGCTGCATTAAGGAGGGGCTAATATGCATGTCATAAGGAGACAAGATCACTACTTAAAGTCAGGAATGTTATACAGAGGATGCGTGTTTGGGGTAAGGGTTAGATTAGACAATCCTTTAAGCTTATATGATTTTGCAATGTTTATAAACTTTATATAGCTGACCTCATCTGATCCTCATAATTAATATATGAGGTGATAAACACTACAGGAATTACTTTTGTCACTTTACCAAAGAGTAGACATTATACTACTCAAGACAAGGAAAAGGACTTGTATAGGCTCCCAAAGCTTCTAAGTATCAAAAGAAGGTTTTGAACCCCTGGGTCCCTAACATGTATTCTTTGATCTAGTGGCAATAACTTCCTGACTATTCCATGAATAAGACACTCCATCCCTCAGTTCTGGGTATTTTCTCTGGTTATTTCCCATGCCTGTAATGCTTGCTGTCCATCCTCCCCTCCAATCACTGATCTCCCTGGCTTCCTTGACCAAGTCCCAACTGAAATGATATCCTATAGAGGAAACCTTCCTCAATTCCTCTTAATTCCAGTGCCTTCCCTCTGTTAATTATCTTTTATTTATCCCATATTGAAGTAGAATCTAATTAATATTAGTTTCTCCAATTAATGAGTTCACTCAGTCCTGTATGGAGACATGTCCTTCATATATATGAACTCTTGGACATGACACTTGGATATGCCTACATGATTTGGCTGCATTCTTTCTTCCAGGAGCTAGCCATTCCTGAGAGCATAAATCGTACTGAGGAAAACTGGCTATTCTCACAGTACTGACATTAATTAAAACATACCTTGCAGCCCCCTCTGGTATCTCCTTGTTGTCATAAAACATGTTGACTTTTGGGTATCTTTACAAAGTTTCCCCCGACCAAGATGCTTGGCTCGCAGCCTTCTTTGTTCTCTAGCAATAAAAACCCCAAACTGCTAGTAGTTCTTTGGAATTTCACCCATGAGAGGACGCTTTGCGTGGGACCCCCCATTCAGGACTCAAAGGCTGTTAAACCAGAATTCCCCAGCCGTGAATATTAAAAGTCGGTGCTCCCCCGAATTGGTGATGTTTTCTTTGTCTTTCTCTTCTATTCTAATTATTTTAATTATATGTTTATGTATTCTCTGTGTATTATTTTATGTCTGTTGTTATTGTAAGCAATCTATATCCTGTATTGTATTGCAAGGACGAATGTCTATGTTACAATGTCAGAATTTTATTTTGGGAGATCAGGCTAGGAACTATCAACATGTGGCAGAAAAGGCAGCGGTTAGAGTCGCTCAATATAAATATAAGAAATGCCGTGGTAAAGTGAATAAAAAGAAAGTGCATGCTGTGGTAGCCTCAGCAGGAGCTGAGTGGGACCCTGATAAGTGGGATAGAGATGTTTGGGATGAGGATGCAGAGGAGTGGGAAGAAGTAATTAAGGAGGAAGTTCCTGAAGTAGGAGAGAGTGTAAGACCTATTGTGAGAAGGAGGACGGAGGAGGATGGTACAGGCGGGCAGCCTAAAGTTACTACAATTACTGAGGACGATTCTCACAAAAATCAGGAGAGTCTGCCCTGACTTGGATAGTGAGACAGTGATAGTGGTGCTGGAGGGGTGTGGCTTGATTCAAAAGATTGCATTAAGTTCATTAGCCTCACCTCTAACCCTTTTGTGCAACAAATTATAAGAAACCACTTCCAGGGTGGTGGAGACACTACCTTGTTAGAAATAGTTGCTGAAGGATTGAGAACTCAATATCCTGATTTCTCCATGTGGCCTAATGTAGCTCACCCATGGTACACATTGAGGGACGCATACAAAGATTTAAAGAAGTTATGAAGCATGCTCTCATACTAGGTGATGTAGATACTTACACGGATACTCCCTTAATGGCCATGCATAGAGCTCCCTTAGTCAAAACCACCCCACCTGCATATAAAAATTTGATTTTGACTTTGTTATTGGCTTCTACTGGGGAATCCTTGGGACAGGTAATTGACAAGTTACCACAATTAGGGGACTTGGGAGAGTTCCGGGACAATTCCAAGCCCTCCCGAGAATGGGGGCATGTTTCTCAACCCAGGAATGGAAGTAATGCCCGAATGTCCTGAAAAGGAAATGTTTACTGCCCTATTAAAGGCAGGGGTAAAAAGGGAAGAGATAGATGGGATTAGCACCTCTGACATGTATCAGATGTATAAAAGGAAGGTAGGAGGAGGTAACAGGAATGATAGAGGGTGAGTTTTAGCTCTAAGTATAGAATCCACTGCCCCTCCTACTTCCCCAAAAACTTTGTACCCTTCTTTAGAACATTTTAAAGGAGAATAGGATTATGGCCAAACCCTACGTGACCACGCGTTACATTTAGATCATAGACCTCATGTACCTTTAGTGATTTATTGGAAAAACGGATCAACTACTAGAACTAATGCTCTGGTGGACACGGGGGCAGAGGTCATTTTAATCTATGGAAATCCCTCAAAATTTCGGAATGGGACCCCTATTACCATATCTGGGTTAGGAGGAGCAGAGGTCCAGGCCAGACAAGTTAAGTTAACCATGAAAATAGGACAATTTCCTAAGAAAGAATATTAATTTGTAATTGTCTCCATTCCTGAATATATAATAGGGATAGATGTTTTAAAAGGAATGACATTGCATCTCCCTGATGGGCAATATCAGTTTGCTATTAGAACTTTGAAGATACAAGTAGTAATGGTAGGAAAATTATTGATGCCCCCTATTACTGTCCCTACTCCTACCCAGATGGTTAGTCAAAAGCAATATAGAATTCCAGGGGGAAGAGAAGAGATATCCCAGAACATTAAGGATTATGTACAAGCTGGAGTATTGATACCCACTACTACTGCTTGGAATAATCCAATCTGGCCTGTCAGGAAATCAGATGGGACTTGGAGAATGACTGTTGATTATAGACAACTGAACAAAGTCATTCCTCCCTTGTATGCAGCTGTCCCGGACACTATTACTTTGATTGAGGCGGTACAATCTTATCCTAGCTCCTGGTATGCAGTTATTGACCTAGCAAATGCTTTTTTCACCATACCTATAGTGCAGGAACATGGGATCAATTTGCTTTTACTTGGCAAGGAAGGCAATATACATTTACTAGATTACCACAAGGGTACAGACATAGCCCCACTATTTGTCATCAGGTTGCAGCAGAACATTTGGATGAATTGCAATAGTCTGAAGTTAAACTTACACACTATATAGATGATATAATGATACAGGCCAAAACTCAACAAGATATAGAGCAAAAATTACCTCTGTTAATCAAACACATGAAACAAAAAGGATGGGAAATTAATCCTGCAAAAACACAAGGGCCCTCTCAAACTCTTAAGTTTTTAGGAATAATGTGGAATAGAGGGCATAGAGAAATATTACCCAAAGCTCAGCAAAAGATATTAGATTTTTCTCCCCCAAGGGATAAAAAGGAGGCACAGAAGTTTATTGGTCTATTTGGTTTTTGGAGAAATCATATCCCACATTTGGGACAAATTTTACAGTCTCTGTATAAAGTCACCTGGAAAAAATATGAATTTGAGTGGGGGGAAAAAGAAAATCAGGCTTTTGAGGAAGCTAAATTAGCTATACAAACAGCTTTAAACCTATGGCCTGTACAATCTGGCCCAGTAGAATTACAGGTAACTGCATTAAATGGATATGCTGATTGGAGTTTATGGCAGAAACAGCAGGGGAAAAATGTGCCCCTAGGATTCTGGTCCCAAAAATTGCCCCCTGCTGGACAAAATTATACACCATTTGAACAACAGCTATTGGCTGTATATTGGGCCCTGGTGGAAACTGAACATTTGACTTTAAATCATGAAGTAATTTTGTGGCCTTCCATCCATATCATGAGTTGGATTCTGGGTCTCACAAGATAGGGCATGCTCAAGAATCATCTATTATAAAATGGAAGTGGTATATTCAAAACTGTGCAAAAACAGGGAAACATGGAGTGTCTGCCCTCCATGAAAAGATATTAGAATTACCAGTGAACTCTGACCCTTGTGAACTGCCTGTAACTTCTCAGAGTCAATCACCTGTATATTGGAATCATGGCTTTGATACACTTAATAGTGAACAGAAAAAAACATGTTTGGTTTACAGATGGCTCTGCTAAATATATAGGCTCCAAAAGATACTGGAAAGCTGCAGCATATAATCCTACTACACAGGCCACTCTTGAAACTACAGGAGAAGGCCAGAGCAGCCAATGGGCTGAACTTATGGCAGTCTTTCAGGCCCTGGAGCATGAACAAAATCACCAATGTCATATTTTTACTGACTCTTGGGCAGTAGCCAATGGCCTGGCAGTTTGGATGTCAATGTGGGAAAAGAATGGATGGAAAATTTGAGATAGAGGTGTGGGGGAAGAAATTGTGACAACAAGTTTGGGAATGGTGTAAAAATACTAACGTGTCTGTTTTTCATGTAGATACCCATACTAATGTGGAGTCACCAGAACGTGAGTACAATGCCCAAGTAGATGATTTATCCAAAATACAAGGTAAATCTTTGCAAATATCTCATTCATCCAGTTTCTTTAGGAAAATGGATCCACACAACTGCAGGCCATATTGGAGCACTGGCTTCTTCCAGGTGGCACATTCTCAAGGGATTAATTTGCCTCTATTTTTAAACAAGTGGCAGACACCTGTCCCCAATGTCAGTTGTTCCGACAGCGACCCCTTCCAAGGGTTATTTCGGGGGAACTAGCCAGGGGAATATTACCTGCCCAAATATGGCAAATAGATTACATAGGCCCTTTACTTATAAGTCAAGGATGCCAGTATGCCTGCACTTGTGTGGATACATATTCTGGAGTATTAATTGCTTGTCCCTATAAACAGGCTACACAAAAGAATACCTGTAAAATTTTTACCTGTTACTCTATTATGGCACTCCCATGCAAATTCAGAGTGACAATGGTACTCATTTTAAAGGAAAAGAAATAGATACTTACTGTAATTATAATAACATTGAGTGGGTATATCATATTCCTTATTGTCCAGAAGCTGCTGGACTTATAAAAAGGATGAATGGTCTATTAAAAGAAAAGTTGAAGAAGCTAGGAGATAATACTCTAGCTAAGTGGAAAGAACATTTATTTGAAACCTTGAAACAGCTGAATAACAAGCCATTAGCCTCAGGTGAAGGGACTCCTCTGTCTAGAATGATGGCACCTAATTTACAGATAAGAAAGTCTGTCAACAATATTCCCACCTTGTACTGGTAGAAATTATATGATAATGCCAGAGAGCCATGGAAAGCATCTCTAGGATCTGCTGGATATGATATGTATGTTGTTCATGATGTAGTTATTAAACCCCATGCTCAGATGTTGTGTAGGACCAGAACTGGAATAAAATTACCTGCAGGATATTATGGACAACTATTTACCCAATCAGGAATGGCTGCTAAACACCAAGTGCATGTCTTAGGAGGAGTTATAGATAATGATTATAGAGGAGAAATTAAAGTATGCTTACATAATTCTCATCCCAATGAGACCTACTCTTGCAAAGTGGGAGAACCTATATGCTAAATGGTGATTTTGTCTTATTGGACAGGAACCTGGGTAGATACAAAGGGTTCTTCAGATACTACAGAATGGGCTGATAAAGGCTTTGGAAGTTCTAATGCAATCCAATGGATTCCTGAAAAAACATACCAGGCACTAAAGTATGGGTCAAGAGATATCCTACTGACACCCCAAACCAGCAGAATTAATTGCCCAAGGAAACAATAATACTGTTATTGTATGTTATTCAGGAAATGATAAATGGTATTATGTCCCACTAACCCAAATGTTTCTTCAAAATTAAGTGTTTTATAGGATATAGCATCCTTGTAACAGTTGAATCTTGGACCTCCAGAACGCTACTGCATCCACGGGTTCATACTCCATGGGATGACCCTATGGATTCTGCTATATCACCATATAACACTACTATACTAACATTACTATACCGCTATACTGGAAGAATTCAACTAATGAGAGATCGCAGGGAAATTTTACATGTCCTGCCAACCAACCTTGTCTTATTGCAACATTACGATTGCCTAACAATTCCTCATTTTGGGTGACAGAAAGACCCATATTTACTGTAATGAAATACAACCAAACTACAGGGAACCTTACCATGAGTACTGAACCTAATATGACACTGATTTGTTGTTTTGATTATTTGAATTTCTCTGTTCCCACAACCCATAAGTCTATTGTACAAAAAACCATGGACCGTTGCAATTCTACACATATAGAAGGGAACTCTACTAAATTCTTATCATTTACATTCCCCTCTCAAAACGGACAATATCTACTGTGCAAAAATGCATCTGAGACACATAATCGAACTGTTTACTGAGAATATATGAAATTAGTATATGATGTGAATCCTACCTCATACTCCCCATCCATTGTTCGTGTCCCTAAATCCTGTACCAACACCTCAATTTCTCAGCATAAATTTATGTTCCATTATAATATCTCCTTTCCTCCTTTGGAAAAATGTGTTAGAAGAAAAAGAGCCTGGTATGACATCTTACTTGATGGAGCAGGAACTGGTTTGGGCATAGTAAATTCTATAGACCTTGAGACCTTGGCCAGCAGACTGCGCAGTGCTGGACAAGATATATCTCAAGTTTTGACTGTTAATGCTAATTGGTTGCCCACAACGATTCTGCCTCACCAAAACACTTTAGAGTATCAAGGCCAATTTCTACATGTTTTTAAGGATTCTATAATAGCTTCCTTATCTTTTAATAAGAATCTATCAGCTATGTTTCATTGGACTAAATGCTCTTTACAAAACATGTACTCCTTGATACAAAAAGAAAATGCTCAGCGCCTATTGCAAGAAGGGGATACTAGTATATGGGACCATGTACTTCCCTATGTTTCTATATACTGCAAGAGAAAAATGCCAGAAAGACCTATATGTACTCCTTTTTGGTGCAGTGGAACAGTGTATTATTATCAAGTCCACACCGGGACCATTACGTGTCAATTTCATGTAATTCCTTTTGTATTACATAACTATTTTGCTCTACCTCATATATGGAAACTATATTGATTACCAAAATATTACACATACTTTAAAAGATTGTATTGAAACAGATAAAGGGATAGTTTGTGGGATGATGACCCGACAGATGGAGCCCTGCTTTCTCTCACATTCATCTAATTTATGTGACTTGACTTTGTATCCTTTGTCTAACTTTTCTATGATATATGAAGTAGATTTACAACATATATGTCTTGTATCTAATAATGCTACTGATCTAGCATCTATATTCTTAGCTCCTCCATTTTCTGAATATTTGTCTAATGTATCTTTCCTCCACTGGCAGGGTGATAATTTTTACTTTTCCCCTGATACAGATGTTTTTCGAAACCTCACATGGGTACCCAGACCTTTACCTCTTCCTCATATATATTTATCATTAGAACCCTTGGTTAGGATCCTGAATCAATCTCATATTTTAAAAAGGCTACTTGAGTCCAATCAGCGCACTCTTAATGAACATCGAATACAGACTCATATAGCTGCTGGAAAATTAATTGAGGCCTCACATTAAATCACTTCTGATACTAATCATCATTGGTATGACTTTCTTTTTAAATATGTAACTGCTACTAAATATTTTAATAGTATTTCAATTCCTATATTATTATTATTAATGTTAATTCTACTTTTTGTATGTAATTGTTATATGTATGTTAAAATGAAACAAATTTATCAGCATTTTACCCCTTTGGTCCAGTCTCCATATGTCCTTCATGACCTCAAGGTCAAATGAAGTAGAATCTAATTAATATTAGTTTCTCCAATTAGTGAGTTCACTCAGTCCTGTATGGAGACATGTCCTTCATATGAACTCTTGGACATGACACTTGGATATGCCTACATGATTTGGCTGCATTCTTTCTTCCAGGAGCTAGCCATTCCTGAGAGCATAAATCGTACTGAGGAGAACTGGCTATTCTCACAGTACTGATATTAATTAAAACATACCTTGCAGCCCCCTCTGGTATCTCCTTGTTGTCATAAAACATTTGACTTTTGGGTATCTTTACAAAGTTTCCCCCGACCAAGATGCTTGGCTCGCAGCCTTCTTTGTTCTCTAGCAATAAAAACCCCAAACTGCTAGTAGTTCTTTGGAATTTCACCCATGAGAGGACACTTTGCGTGGGACCCCCCATTCAGGACTCAAAGGCTGTTAAACCAGAATTCCCCAGCCGTGAATATTAGAGTAGGTGCTCCCCCGAATTGGTGATGTTTTCTTTGTCTTTCTCTTCTATTCTAATTATTTTAATTATATGTTTATGTATTCTCTGTGTATTATTTTATGTCTGTTGTTATTGTAAGCAATCTATACCCTGTATTGTATTGCAAGGACGAATGTCTATGTTACAATGTCAGAATTTTATTTTGGGAGATCAGGCTAGGAACTATCAACATGTGGTAGAAAAGGCAGCGGTTAGAGTCACTCAATATAAATATAAGAATTGCCGTGGTAAAGTGAATAAAAAGAAAGTGCGTGCTGTGGTGGCCTCAGCAGGAGCTGAGTGGAACCCTGATAAGTGGGATGGAGTAAGCAATCTATACTCTGTATTGTATGAATAAAATCCATTTCTAGCCTTTGCAGTGTGTCATTTGCAGGAACTAATCCAAACCAAAACTAATTTCTCAAAACACATATATAGGCTGCTTTGTATACATATTGCCTCTCTTATAAGATCATAAGTTTCCTGAGGGTAAGAAATGTCTTTAGCCTCTTTTTGTGTCCCTAGTATTTAGCTGAATGAATCGCACTTAACTCCAAGTCCTCAATGCTACCAAGCTATTCTTTCTGAGAGTATGAAAGTACAAGAGTATAACACTAAATCACAGTAATACATCAATTAGCCACTCATATTTTCATGTTGTCAACCAATATATTATACACCAGCTATGTGACATATATTTCAAATTATTTCAAAATGCCTTATGCACTAGATGAACTGAGTGTAATGGTATCTAAATAGAAAAGAATAATGTGACTAGAGAGAAAATACTAAGAATGTCAACTTAAACAAAGGAAAAGACAACAGATATTTATGAAAGTATCTAAGTCACCTTTCACTATACTGGATGCTGTCAGGTCAGAAAAAACATTATGTAACAAAGGTATTGTCCTCAAAGAGCTTAAAATTTGGGGTACAAGACAAAGCCATACCATTAATTTGTTACTTGGCAAAGTCAACTTTGTTGTTTAGTTTATTTATGCGTATGTCTTACCTAGAGGGCAACTATAGATCTTGATGGGCAGAGTGCTAGACCTGAAGTCAGAAAAACTAGTCTTTCTAAGTTCAAAAACAGCTTCAACCACTTACTAGTTATGTGACCCTGGGCAGATCATTTTAATTGTTTGCCTCAATTGTTTGCTGGAAACAGAAATGCCAAACTAGCTAGAATCTTAATAAAGAAAACACTAAATGGGGTTATGAAGAGTTGGGCACAACTGAATCAATTACATTCTAGGAACCTTGAAGATTCTGTATTTCTGGGAGAAGGAAGGAAATGTTTATTTAATACTGGTCCAGTGTGCAGAAATCCAGTGAGGAAAGGCAAGAAGTTAGGATTAAGTGAAACTCAAAGAAGTGATATTGTTGCAGGAGTCTGAGGCCCCAAGGTAGCTTATCCAATTTCGACATGCACAAAGTTGGTCATTAATCCCCTGAGAAAATGAACAGAGGGACAAGGGATGTAAATATTTGCATGAATCTATGATTATGTTGTTGTGCTGCTCTAGAGTCTGGACACAAACTGCAATGGGGAAGCAGAGTAGCACCCACATATCCCAGATTCAGTGGCTCAACTCATTCTCATCTTTTTTTTTTTCATTCTCATCTCTAAGAATACCTTGTCAAGGGTAATTGATCTAATTAGCATGATAGAAAGAACATTCAACTGGGGAACATGGAAAAGAGGACTCTCAACTTGGTTCTGCTAAACTTGATGAAGACACCTAAATAAATGACTGAATTGGTCTCTGTAAGCCTCAGTTTTTTAGATCTATGAATCTTCATAGAAAAGGTGGGAATAGAGGCTTTAAAGGACAGACATAATTTAAACAAGTAATGAGAGGTAATATTACACAAGGTAAGCTCCTTGAAGGGAACATATCTTCTCCGGCCCTTGTTTTAACAGAAAAGTATTTAACAAATATTTCGATTTCAGTATTTGTTAAGTGAATGTGCCTATTCCATGGATAATAAACATGCATCATCTTCCATCTTTTCTTTTCCCACTCTTTTCATTTTCTGGCTCTCAATGAGGTCTGGATCTCTCCTGAAAAGTCTCAATGGCTATCCTCTTTAGCACTGTTTCCTTCCCTCCAATCACACTCATGAAATGTTGTTTCCTATTGTTTCTTCTAAGTTCCTCCTCTCTCATCGTTTAGTAATGTTCCTCTGAGGTTCATTCAATCCATAT
Organism: Myrmecobius fasciatus; assembly: GCA_023553655.1. Lineage (NCBI taxonomy): Eukaryota > Metazoa > Chordata > Mammalia > Dasyuromorphia > Myrmecobiidae > Myrmecobius > Myrmecobius fasciatus. The sequence goes on along the minus strand of JAJPUD010000380.1, from coordinate 194,695 downwards.
TTATCACTATACTGAAATTATAGAAGGATAACCCTCTAGTTTCAGTGCTTGGGTCACAATCTTTTCCTCCTCCTTCTTTCCAATTCTTGTCCTAATAGTAGTAAAATTCAACACATGTAATGATACTCTCTCCAATACCCATGCCCTGTCCTCCCAGGTCCACAAATTACTCATGACATGACTTACTACTCCACTCTTTCTTACCTAAACACAGATAGTCATACCCTTGATTTTGCTATCACCCATAAATGTAGTATTTGTGTATTTGTGAATTCTAAAATTTCCTTGTCTTAGAACAATCTGTTGTCATTCCACCTCTCATTCTTCCTCTTTATCCTAACTGTTTTTCAGTCTCCATAATGTCCAATCCTTCCAACCCTCATTTCTTTTTCAGGCTATATCACTCCTGAACTGTCTAAAATCTTTCTTTCAATTTTATTGAAATTAAATTTCTCTTTGATTTTCAGAATTTCTAATTTAGCATTTAACTGGGGTTTTTTAATTTGTTCTTTTTCTAACTTTTTTAAGCTGTATGCCCAATTCATTTTTCTTCTTTTTTTATTCATATAACCAATGTGATATAAAATCAACTGCTTTGGCCGTATCCACAAGTTTTGGTAAGTTGTCTCATTACTGTTATTCTTTTGGATGAAATTGTTTCTATGATTTGTTGTTTGACCCATTGATTTATTTATTTTTTTTTTTTTTTGCTGAGGCAATTGGGGTTAAGTAACTTGCCCAGGGTCACACAGCTAGGAAGTGTTAAGTATCTGATGCTGGATTTGAACTCAGGTCCTCCTGACTTCAGGGCCAGTGCTCCATCTACTGTGCCATTTAGTTGCCCCAACTCATTGATTCTTTAGGATTAGATTATTTAGTTTCCAATTAATTTTTGGTCTTATTTTTCCATGGCCCTTCATTTTTTTTTATTAAAGCTTTTTATTTGCAAAACATATGCATGGTGAACTGATGCTAAGTGAAATGAGCGTGAAATGAGCAGAACCAGGAGATCAATACACATGGCAATAAGACTGTAAGATGATCAGTTCTGATGGACATGGTTCTCTTCAACAATGAGATGTTTCAAACCAGTTCCAGTTGGTCAGTGATGAAGAAAGCCATATACACCCAGGGAGAGCCCTATGGGATGTGAGGGTAGACCACAACATAGCATTTTCACACTCTCTATTGATGTTTGCTTGCATTATGTTTTCCTTCTCAAATTTTTTCTCATACATCCGATTTTTTCTTGTACAGCAAGATAACTGTATAAATACATATACACATATTTGATTTGTCAAGTATTTTAACATAATTTACATGTATTAGACTTCCTGTCATCTAGGGGAGGGAATGGGGGAAAGGAGGGAAAAATTTGTAACAGAAAGCTTTGCAAGGGTCAATGATGAAAAATTACCCGTGCATATGTTTTGCAAATAAAAAGCTTTAATTAAAAAAGTATATATGCACGGGTAATTTTTCAACATTGACCCTTGCAAAACCATCTGTTCCAAATTTTTCTCTCCTTCCCCCCAACCATTCCCTCTAGATGGCAGATAGTCCAATACATGTTAACTATGTTAAAATATGACAAATTCAATATATGTATACATATTTATACACTTATCTTGCTGCACAAGAAAAATTGGATCTACAAGGGAAAAAAAAACCTGAGGAAAAAAAACAAAATGCAAGCAGAAAGCATGAAAATGTTATGTTGTGGTCCACACTCAGATCCTACTGGCCTCTCTCTGGGTATAGATGGCTTTCTTCATCATTGAATAATTGGAACTGGTTTGAAATATCTCATTATTGAAGAGAGTCCGTGGCCCTTTATTACATGTCATTTTTATTGATTCATGATCTGAAAAGAATTTACTGTATCTGCCTTTTTGCATTTGATTGTGAGGTTTTTATGCCTTAATACATGATCAATTTTTTACCACTGAGAAGGTATATTCCTTTCAATATCCAATCAATTTTTTCCAAATGTCTGATATCTAACTTTTCTAAAATTCTATTTACCTCCTTAACTTCTTGTTTATTTTGTTCTTGTTCTGAAAGAGAGAGATTAAGATTCCCCCAGTAGTATAGTTTTGCTGTCTTTCTTCTTTTAACTCATTTAATTTCCCTTCTAAGAATTTGGATGCTATAACTACTTGTTACATATATGGTTATGAATGGTATTTCTTTATTATCTATGGTACCTTAGCAAGATGTAGTTTCCTTCTTTCTCTCTTTTACATTTATTTTTACTTTTGCTTGATCAGAGATCAGGATCATTATCCCTGGCTTTTTGTTTTGTTTTATTTTCTTTGTTTTTTTTTAACTTCAACTCAAGCATAAGAGATTCTGTTCCGGTCTTTTACTTTTACTCTGTATGTATCTTTCTGCTTCAACTGTGTTATTTGTAAACAACATATTGTAGAATTCTGCCTTTTAATCTAATCTTCTGTCTGCTATTTTATAGGAGAATTCATCCCATTCACATTCACAGATTACTAATTCTATATTTTCCACCATCATATTTTTCCCAAGTTATACTTTTCTCTCTCCTTTTAATCACTAGTGTTTTGCTTCTGACCCCACCTCCTTCAATCTTCCCTCCCTTTTTCAGCCACCTCCCTTTCTTATCTCTATCCTCTTGTACTTCTGCCCTTCTTCCTATTAGCCTCCCCCTTTCCCCTCCTATTACCCTAGGGTAAGATAAATTTCTATGCCAAAGTATTTGTTATTCCCTTTGAGTCACATCTGATGAGATTAAAGTTCAAACAATATTCATTCCCCCTCCACTCCTTCCCTCAACCATAATAGGTCTTTTGTGGTTCTTCATGTGGCATAATTTATTTCATTTTACTTCTCCTTTTCTCTTCTCCTAAGACAATCCTTTTTCCACCCCTAATTTCTTTAGTATATCATCACATTAAAGTCAACTTTTAACTACATCTTCTAAATATATCCCTTCTAATTGTCCTGACAGAGATACAGTTCTCAAAAGTTATATATCTTCTTCCCATACAGGGATGTAAAATAACTTTTAAAATATATTTTTTCCTTCTTCCTTTTACCTTTTCATGTTTTCTAGGATCTTGTATTTGGATATCAAATTTTCTCTTCAGTCTGATCTTTCAGGTATGATTGAAAACTCCCCAATTTATTGAATGTCATCTTTTCCCCTAAAAGATAATGCTAGAGCACCAGCCCTGAAGACAAGAGGACCTGAGTTCAAATCTGGGCTCAGACACTTTAACACTTCCTAGCTGTGTGACCCTGGGCAAAAGTCACTTAACCCCAATTGCCTCAGCAAAAAGCAAAAAAAAAAAAAAAATGATGCTAAATTTTACTGGAGAATTGATTCTTGGTCTCCCCTGCCTTCCAGAATATCATATTCCACGTCCTCCAATTCTTTAATATGGAAACTGCTATATCTTGAATAATCTTGATTGTAGCTCCCAAAAATTTGTTTTTTTCTGTCTGCTTGCAGTATTTTGTCCTTAATCTGATAAGTCTGGAATTTTCATTTTGTGGTGTCTTTCAGGAGGTGATCAGTAGATGCTTTCAATGAATATTTTACCTTCTATCTGGTTCTAGGATATCTGGACAGTTTTCCTTTTTGATTTTTTGAAAAATGTTGTCTAAGCTCTTTCACCATGACTTTTAGGTAGTCCAATAATTCTTAGATTTTCCCTCCTGGATCTATTTTCTGTCACCTGTTTTTCCAATGAAGTATTTTACACTATTTTCTTTCTTTTTTTTTTTTCATTTTAATTTCAGTTTTCTTGATTTCTCATTGAATCATTCACTTCCATTTGTCCAATTCTAATTTTTAGTGAATTATTTTCTTTAGTTAGCTTTTTTTAACCTCCTTTTGCATTTGGCCAATTGTACTTTTAAAGGAACTGTTTTATTCAGTGGATTTTGTTTTTGTATTTTGCAAGTTCTATTTTTTTTTTTTTTTTGGCTTTTTGTTGAGGCAATTGGGGTTAAGTGACTTGCCCAGGGTCACATAGCCAGGGAATGTTAAGTGTCTGAGACCAGATTTGAACTCAGGTCCTTCTGACCTCAGGGCTGGTGCTCTATCCACTGCGCCACCTAGCTGCCCCACAAGTTCTATTTTTTAAGGAATCATTTTCATCAGTCAATATCTATGCTTCCTTTTCCAAACTTTCATAACTCTCCTGCAATGCTCTCATTTCTTTTCCCCATTTTTCTTCTATTTCTTTTAAGATCCTTTCTGAACTCTCCCAAGAGAGCTTTTTGAACTGGAGTCCAGTTCATATGCCCCTTTGAGATTTGACCAGAAAGTATTTTGCCTTAGCTGTCCTCTTCTAGGTTTGTGTTCTGTTCTTCCTTGTCTCCATAGTATCTCTCTATGGTCAGAGCTCTTTTTACTTTTTTTGCTCATTTTTAAAGGTTGAGGTCTGCAATTAGGATACAGGGGAGATTGTCCCAAGCTTCCTCTGCAAGGCACAGGGGCTTCTCACTGAATACACTAAGGCTGCAGGCTTGCCCTCCATACTGAGTGGCCTAGTCTAGTCCTGCCTATTTTGTTGGGTTTCAGGGGCTCACAATTTGCCTTCTGTAGTTGTACTGGAGATCTCACAGCTGGTCTGCTGATCTACTAGCCTTCCAAACCAGGACAAAGTAGTCAACACTGCTTATTTTGGCTAAGAGTCTCCTGCTAGATTCCCTTTGCCAAGGCTTCTTATATGAACTAGCAATATTCTCTCTCTTTTCTATCTTTATCCCTTGGTAAATTCATTCAGTTCTATATTGTCCTCCTCTCTCAAGTGCCTTGATTCCTTATTCTATCATCAATCTTACCCTTATTCAATCCATCAATCTCTGATAATATCCAATAACTGTCTTCTCTTTTATGATTAAATTTCTTTTTTTTTCTATTAAAGCTTTTTATTTGTATAACATATGTATGGGTAGTTCCTCAACATTGCTCTTTACAAAGCTTTCCATTACAAATTTTACACGCAGTCCCCTCCCCTTCCCTAGATGGCAGGAAGTCCACCACATGTTAATAATGTTGAAATGCTTGAGAAGTTATGCAAGAAAAATCCTATCTACAAGAAAAAAAAAGAAGAAAATCAGAGAAAGGAAACACAATGCAAGCAAACCTCAATAGAGAGCATGAAAATGTTATGTTGTGGTCCATATTTCATTTCCCTCTCTCTGGGTGTATATGGTTTTCTTCAGGGAACAACTGGAACTGGTTTGAGACAATTCTTTGTTGCAGAGAGCCATGTCCATCAGAATTGATCATCATGTAATACTGTTGTTGCTGTGTATGATGATCTCCTGGTTCTGCTCGTTTCACTCAGCATCAGTTCATGCAAGTCTCTCCAGGCCTCTCTGAAATCGTCCTGCTGGTCATTTCTTACAGAGCAATAATATTCCATAACATTCATATACCATAATTTATTCAGCCACTCTCCAACTGATGGGCATCCCTTCAGTTTCCAGTTTTTAGCCACCACAAAAAGGGCTGCCACAAACATTCTTGCACAAGTGGGGCCCTTTCCCTCCTCTAAGATCTCTTTGGGATATAGGCCCAGTAGAAACACTGCTGGGTCAAAGGGTATGCACAGTTTGACAACTTTTTGAGCATAGCTCCAAATTGCTCTCCAGAATGGTTGGATCCCTTCACGGTTCCACCAACAATGTATTAGTGTCCCAGTTTTCCCACATCCCCTCCAACATTCATCGTTATCTTTTCCTGTCATTTTGGCCAATCTGACAGGTGTGTAGTGGTATCTCAGAGTTGTCTTAATTTGCATTCCTCTGATCAATAGTGATTTGGAGCAACTTTTCATATGACTAGAGATGGTTTTAATTTCATCATCTGAAAATTGTTCATATCCCTTGACCACTTATCTATTAAAGAGTGGCTTGAATTCTTATATATATGAGACAATTCTCTATGTATTTTAGAAATGAGGCCTTTATCAGAACCATTAAATGTAAAGATGATTTCCCAATTTGATGCTTCCCTCCTAATCTTGTCTGTATTTGTTTTGTTTGTACAGAAACTTTTTAACTTAATATAGTCAAAATTATCCATCTGGTGTTCAATTAGGAGTTCCAAGTCTTCTATGGACATAAATTTGTTCCATCTCCACAGGTCTGAGGGATAAACTATATTACGTTCCTCTAACTTGCTTACAAAGTCCCTCTTTATATCTAGATCATGAACCCATTTAGATCTTATCTTGGTATGTGGTGTTAGGTATGGGTCAAGCCCTAATTTCTTCCACACTAGTTTCCAATTTTCCCAGCAGTTTTTGCCAAATAGAGAGTATTTATCCCAAAAGCTGTGGTCTTTGGGTTTATCAAACACTAGATTGTTAAGGTTAATGCCTAGGTTGCCCTGATAACCTATCCTGTGCCACTGATCGACTGCTCTATTTCTTATATGATTAAATTTCTTTAAAAAGCTGAAAACCTTTACTTCCTTCCCTCTCACTTTCTTTTTACCTCTCTACAATCTGGTTTCCAACCTCAAAGCTCTCCTCAACATTACAAATAATCTCTTAACTGCCAAATCTAAATTCCTTTTCTCAATCTTCAGTTTATCTGATCTCTCTGCAGCCTTTTACAGTTGATCTCCCTTGTTTCCTTTATATTGTTTTCTCTCTAGGTTTTCATTACACTGGTTTTTTTTGGGGGGGGAGGAGAGGGGAGGTAATTATGGTTAAGTGACTTAACCAGGGTCACACAGCTAGGAAGTGTTAAGTGAGTTTTGAACTCAGCTCCTCCTGACTACAAGGTCAGTACTCTATCCACTGCACCATCTAGCTGCCCCCTCTATCATACTACTCATCTGGTTTTCTTTCTATCTGATTGTTCTGTCTTCTTTCCTAAATTTCCATGGAGCTCTTTCCTGGGCCCTTTTAATCTATGGTATTTCACTTGGTGATCAGGTTCCATAGTTCAATTAATAAGGGAAGGTACTTGTTGAGTCTTCTTGTAGACTGCGGAATTTTAATTTGGATTTAAAGGAAGCAGGGAAGGTCAGAAAGTAGAGATGAGGAGGGAGGGAATAGGTATGGGGAACACAGTCAAAAGAAATGGCCAGTCAGGTGAATGGAGTACCTTGTGTGAAGAACAGCAAGGCCAGCATCACCGAATCACAGCATATATGGAGGTGAGTGATGTATAATACTGGAAAGATCAGAGGGGACCAGATTATGAAGGACTTTGAATGACCCACAGAGGATTTATATTTGATCCTGAAGGTGATAGAGAGCCAATGGAATTTATTGAATAGGGGGTGGTATGGTTAGATTTGTGCTTTAGGAAGATCAGTCTGAAAAGATAGACAAGAGTGGGGTGAGACATGTAAGAGAGACCAGTCATCAGGGTATTATAATAGTCTAGGTATAAAGTAATGAGATTTTGAACCACTATTGTGGCAGTATCAGAGGAAAAAATGGAACATATATGAGTGAACAATCTTATACAGATAAAATTGATAAAACTTAGCAACACATTTGATATGGGGAATGAACATAAGGATTTGGATGACACCTATGTTTCAAGCCTTTGTAAATTATCTCTAATTTGTCTGGCATTATTAAGCTCATTTGTACATATTATTAAATTATAATAACCCCCCATTTATTTATTCAAGTATAAAGTGTGATCTTCATTAGCCTTTGAATTAAAATTATTATCTGAAAATTCACTGAAATTCTTCACCAGTACAGATCTTAATTCTATTATTCCTTCATCATCAGGAGTTACTGTGGCCAAAAAAATTTATTACCTGGCGAAAACTCTAGTAATGATCTTTTCTAAATTTTGCTTTCTTGTCCCTAGAATGACAAACACATAAATCCATGGGGCCATACGTGAAGTTTTTCTAGCTTGGCAAGAGGTACAAAAGATTTTGTGCTCCGATAGCCAAGTTTTTGAGAACCCAGAGTTACTTCCACACCATGACAGAGAAAACAAGGGTAAATAAAAGCACAAGAGAAGGACTTGGATGGAAAGAGGACCCACCCATGCACATGTTTTTGGATCAAACCAAGTAATTGTATCAATGTAGGGAATCTGTAGTGGAAATTCCCTCTATAAATGCAAATAAATATGTAACTCACCTGTAATTTATAGTCTTACCTGGAGCACTAAGACATTAAGTGACTTGACTATCATCACACAGTCAATGTCAAAGGACTCAAAGGCTTATTCTCTTATATGCATACATCCATAACAAAACTTCTGATTTTATCATTTGTATACTAAAGAAAATTCTTATTTGGCTAATTAAACAAGACATGGCTTCCCTGCTGTTCCTGAAACAAGCCACTCTCATGTTCCATTTCCACTGCTGTTTCTCCTGCCTAGAATGTTCTCCCTCCACTTGTCTATCTACTGAGTCCCATTCTACAAGAAACCTTTTCAGATCCCTCTGTTAATTACTTCCAAATTATTCTGTATATATCTTTGTGGATAGTTTACGTATGTCATTACCCCCAGGAAACAGAGTTCCTTGGAGTGGGGGCTGTCTTTTGCCTTTTTATGTGCTAAGAAAGTGCTTAGCACAATGCCTGGTATACAATAAGCATTTAAAAAATACTAACTTGCAAGAATTACAATTATGCCTTTTTTCACATCACTAATATGTTTTTTTTTAATTGAACTTTGTACATAGGACTGTACAAAGAACAGTAAAAAGTGAATGGGAAAGAGCGAATCGGTGTAAAAGGGATGGAGGGGGAAGCAGCTGGGAATTAGTCTCAATTTTTTAAAAAATTCACATACATCCTCTCCGAAGCCGGAAGATGGAGGAGGGGAAGTAAGAAGCATAGGATACTTCTAGACTCTAGGGGGAGCTGGACATTGAAAGGTTTAGAAAAAACGATGATCGGGAGAGTTTACCGGAGGAGGGCGCATAAACCAAACTCACCTGAGAAAAGAGCGGGAAAGTGGGGCACCCAGAAAGGGAGAGTCAGAGAAGCAAAGCCCAGAGAAGAGGTTTGGGGGAGGAGGTTCTGGGGGTGGAGGAGGCTGTCAAGCACCTACAGTACGGATGGGGAAGAAGTTCCCTTGGGGAGGGGGAATGCTAGGAGTGCTCACCAACGCTTCAGTGCTGGAGCTAAAAGGAGAGCCGACTCAGCCCCCATAGCCCCTGGGGCTCACCACAAAGGGGGGGGGGGGGGAAGAGACAAAAAAAACGGTTAACCCTTTGCCTTCCGGAAGGCAGCAGGAGCCGTGCCCAAGAGAGCGGCCAGCTGGGCGGACTCACTTGAGACGGTCATGGGCCCGAGAGCGGTGGCGAAGGACACGGGCAAAGGGTATTCCTGAGGCTACTGAGACGACCCCCAGCCGCCTTCGGCGACACAGTCGTCTCTGCCTTCATTATCGGTTTCCAGTTTTCAACCTCCCAACTCCCCGTAGTCAGGAATCTGGAGGGTACAGGTTACTTCGGGAACGGGTAAACATCCGGGGAAATTGCGTCACTTCCGCTTCCGGGAAGAACTCTTCCGGAACCCCACCCTCTGTACATATATATTTAGCCCCACCCAGCCCCACCCTAATGTCCCGTGGGCCGAGCTGTACGTCCTTCGGGGAGGCCGAGTGAGGAGGAGCTTACCCCGACAGGCTGCCCCTCGCTCGGCCTTATGTCTGTTACTTCATCTGCTCAAATAATCCTGTCGGAGCAGCCTCCGACTGCTCCTCTCTCGTCCCGAGACGCTGATTGTGTGAATAGCGCCGACGTTCGGACCATCCGGACTGCCTTCCGTGTAGGTGCCCGGCCCGGGGGTGGGGCGCGGGGGGCTGCTCGGTGTGATGGAGCAGAGGTTGGCGCTCCGCCGGTCTCTTGTCCGTGTGACCTCGGACAAGTCACTGCCCAACTCAGGGCCTCGGCCCCCTTTCCTGGTAAAACATGGTTGTAACACCGCACGGAGGAAAGAGGAAGAAAAAAAGGGAGGGACGAAGTGAAGGAGGGAGGGAAGAGGAGCAAGAGAGAGCAAAAGAAACAAGGATTGCTAAATTTGGAGTCAGAAAATGTTCCTAGCTTGGACTTGGGACTAGTTTCACCTGGGGCCTCAGCTTCCCTATCTGAAAAGTGAAGTATTGAGTTACACTGTCCATTTCTGCTCAGAATTTTATAACTAGCATTTATGGAACACTTCGACGTTTGCAAAGCTCCTTACATGTTTTATTTCATTTGATCAGTGCCGAGAGAGCTAGTAAGATCCTCCCGGGGTTCCCCAAACTGGGGTCTGAGGCAGGATTCAGACCAACGCCACGCCTGCCACCCAGAATAATCCCTTCTCCTTGGCCCTGTGTTAAAGTGTTAAAAGACGCCTTATAGAGGCCTCTGCTAAATAAAGGTGGCATTGGATGATGTGTCAGGCCGAGGGCATATGTAGTATGTATACAGAGATAGTTAGACGACCTGGAGAATAGAGCTCAGGGCCTGGAGCCTGCAAGTTGTTCCGTCACTTCAGTCTTGTCTGGCTGCATTGCAGAAATAAGGGAGTTGTTTGCCATTTCCTTCTTCAACTCATTTTACAAATGGGGAAACCGAGGCAAACAGGATGAATGCCCAGGATCACAGAGCTAGCAGGTGTCACACCTGGAGTGAGGAAGATGAGTCTTCTGGGTCAAATTCTGCTTCAGCCTCATCTTAGCTGTGACCCTGAGCAAGTTATTTAACTTGTTTGCCTTAATCCCCTGGAGTAGGAAATGGTAAACCACTCCAACATATTTACCAAGAAAACCCAATGAATAGTGTAGTCAGTACTGGGTCACAATTGGAAGTGACTAAATGACTGACCAGCAATGCCGTTATATGGGGGGGAGGGGGAAATTGCCTTTTTTTTTGTAATCTTAATACAACATCCTAAGCAATGTATACAGACTGTGCTGTAGGATGTAAATTTAGAGTTGGAAGGGAAGATTAGATCCTTCATTTTCCTAAAATTTCTCTTGTATTCCCCAATTTCCACAGTACCAGACATATAATAATATAGCTAGGATTTATGTAACACTTTAAAGTTTACAAAGCACTTTGTGTGTATATGCATTTTTTATAAATATAATATATATACACATGTATTATAATTTGTTTCCCACAATCTTTTGCTAGACATTCACTTTGCATGAGAAATAGCCTAAGGATAAGCAACTGACCCAGGGTCACTCAATTAAATATCTGAAGTAGGTTTTGAAATAGTAGCTTATATTTAATAGATAAACAGAATTTTTCAAAGTCAGCTAGTCAGAAGGACCTACAGTCACAAAGAGCTGAATTAAAATTTAGCTTCAATAGTACTTGGGTGTGTGACCAAATCACTTAATCCTATTTCCTCATTTTCAAAATGGGAGTAATAGCACTTTCCTCCTAGGCTTATTGTAAGGATAAAATATTTGTAAAGTGCTTTGAAAACCTCCAAGTGTTATAAAAATGGTATTATGCAGTGGATCTCTGAACTGACTAATAAAGATATTCTAGCTTTACCGTCATTTATTGGCAAGACACTTCACAAGCTGGATGGTGCAGTAAGTGCAGGAAGACTCATTTTCATGAGCTGAAATGTAACCTCACTTAACTAGCTGTGTGAGCCTAGGCAAATCACTTAATACTATGTCAGTAACATATATAAAATGAGCTGGAGAAGAAAATTCAACATCCTTGCCAAAACCCCAAATAGGGTCTATACAGAGTTGGACATAGAAATGACAGAGGACCATCACTTAACAGGTAGACATTTTTTAAAAATGTACTAGCCTGAGAAAACTTTTAGTTCTAATTTGAAAATTCAGGCAAAATTAAACTCAGCTACTATAGCACTGACATATATTAGAAAAATTCTTCAAATTTTTTTTACTAGCAGCCTATTTTTTAATAAGGCCAATTGCTTTAAATCATACATAATTCAGTGAATCGAATTGATCTTCATTCCAGTTTATCTAGATTGACATGTCAGTTTTGTTGTAAGTCATTAGATAACAAATTCTCAATGTCACTCAACTAGTATTTACTGAGCACTTTGCTATTAAAAAATTTATTGAGGCACCATGGCATATAGGGCTTTGAGTCTGAAAGATCCAAATTCAATTAATGCTTACTGATACTTTAATAGCTGTGACTCTTAAGGCACTTAAAATTAAACAGATTTAAAAAGCCTGTTTTCCTTAGACATAAGAGATTGGACTAGTCTTCAAACATTCCTTTCAGTTCTATATCTGCCACTTAATACCCTACCCAGTACCCACCAAATGACATAAAGTGGCATTGAGGTCTCAAAAGCCTACTTGAGTAGAGATTTGACAAGATCTGTCAAACCAGAAAAGGCTTCAGGTACCAAGCCAGTTCTTTCTTACCATCTATTTATTTAACACTAAATTATATTCCTCTCCCTAGAACATAAGCTCCTTGAGGGCAAGGTTTAATATATTTTCATCTTTGTATTCCCAATAGCTAGCCCAGAATAGCACCAGCACCAGTTTGATGATTTTTTTAGGTACTATAACTAAAACTATCTACTAATTTATTGAGTAGGGATTAAACATTTTTATGTATGGAACTTTGGCAGTCTGTTGGCTATAGATACCATTCTCAAGTCACTCATAAACATTAAAAAAAAAAATACATGGAATTACACAGGAAATTGTATTGAAAAATTTATTCTTTTTTAAGTTTATAGACGCTGCTGGTTAAAAATTCTTTTAGGGAAAGTAATGACATATTAGGCATTTAAGTATGTTTTCACTTTTATCCCTTTCTAAATTAAGTTTTCCAAGCAGGACTATACTAGTATAAAAGGAAACACTGAATTCCAGGCCAGGTAACCTATATTTAAGTCTAGGTTCCACTGTTAGGGGTATGACCTTGAACAAGGTGATTAAACTCTTATCCTGTTTGCTCATTTGTAAGAGAAATTTGATAGAGGTTTTACAATAATATATAGGAAATTTACACAAATGTGTCATGGATTGCTTTGATACCTGCTAATGCATATGAACCTCTTTACAAAATTTTTCAGTGCATAAAATGAAATATAGAATTTAATAGGAAATCATTTATACTGAAATAAAGATGGCTGTAAGAGACACTCTTTAAAACAATCCCAACTAATCACAATATTTTCATTCATATTCAAATTGTAATAGTATCTTAAAGTATTAAGTATCAAGATTGAAATTTAGACATATATTTTAAAGCCACTCATGAAATAAAGAGATACAACCTTAAAGTTACTTCATCATTCTATTTATTACATGTATGAATATTAACATCTCACGGTATCTGTTTTATCATCTAATCCAGTCAAAATCAACAAAGGAAAAGATTAACCATGCTTCAAAATGAACATTCTTACATTTCCCCCCTTTGACTTAAAATAAAAAATGTTATGTTCATCTGCTTTTAATTGCTGACAGATTGAAAAATGTCATTTAAAATCACCTTCAGCTACTAAGTATACTTGTTTGTTAATCAAATGTTTGATGGCACTGGTATTTTAAGAATAAAAGTTGCTTCATTTGTTTCTGTCAAACTGACATTTGGTTTTGTGGGGTTTTTTTGTTTTTTTTTTTTTTAATCTGAATATGTATGCAAGTTTGTCTTGAGTTTAAACTTTCTTTTTTTTTCTTTTTTTTTTGAAATCTAGACTTTACTATTTGAGAAAGGCCCTGCAGTGCTGATTATCCCCATTTGAAGGATGAAAATTAACTTCAGGTTCGTTTGGTTATCGTTCTTTTCTTTTTTAATCATGGGAGGCTTCTAGTAAAAAAAAAAAAGGTCTATGCTTAATTCCACCCAATGCAAAGTACAGAAACACTGTCTTTATTTGTTGGTGTGCATAAACATTACACTCCATGGATAGCAAAAATATTTTTATTTATAATTTACAGTTCCACAAGTGAAAATTGTACATATTTTACACATACAATTTCATTTTGTTAAATTTGCACGCATCTACAGAACTTTCACACAACGAGCACCTGAAACTGTGCAGGCAGTAGGAAATGCAAATACTAAAATGTATTTATTAACCAAGTGATAGCTAAGGACCCTGCCTCAGCTAAGTAATTTATATATATACTTATATATATATATATAGATATATATACACATATATAAAAATTCTTCACCTTCTAGATTCAACTATAACACAGCAGCTCCTCTCTTTTTTTTTTTTAAGAAAAACATACCTCTCATTTTATTTAAACTGACTCAACTGTATCAGATTCTGTTTTAATTTCAGTAGGTGTATCTATGCTGTCATCTGTACAAGCTGGTGTGGTATCAACTGGTTCTTCTTTAACTTTGGAACTGTCACAAGGTTCCTGCAATTCTTTTTTGACAATGTTCAACATAATATTCAAGGGATTTTCAACAGGCGTCTTGCTGGGAGATGGTGTACAATCAAATGAAGATGTCTACAAAAGTAAGAATATCACCAAAATATGAGTAACATTTATAACTATTCCATGCTATTAAATCTTATACATATCTATTTTGCAGTGATGGTAAGGGAAAAAAAAAAGGAATGCCTTGCCTATGTCCTCACAAAAATGCATTCAATAAATACCAATAAAAACTACAGCAGGGCAGCTAGGTGACACAGTGGATAAGGTCTGAAGCCAAAAGACCCATCTTAGTGAGTTCAGATCTGGCCTCAGTCAGTTACTAGCTTCACAACTAAGCAAGTCACTTAAATCCTGTCTGCCTCAGTTTTCTCATCTTTAAAAAACGAATAAGAAGGAAATGGCAAACCACTACTACCAAGAAAATGCCAAATGGGTTCACAAAGAGTGAGACATAACTGAACAAGAATTATGGCAACAGCTATAAAAGAGAATAAAGAAAATAAGCTAGTTTATAATATACTCAAGATTTCTGATTTAATAGTAACTTAATAATAATTCATTTTAGGGCTTTGTGGATAAAGTTGCATTTAAGTCTGTCTTTGGAGAAAAGGTAAGATTTCAACAGGCAGAAGTAAGGAAGAAAACATTCTAAAAAAGCTAGGACAGAATATGATAGGGGTGAGGGAATTGAAGATTGAAAACTGCTCACATTTATCATTGTACTCAAAGATAACTGAGTTCAACCTCTTAACTTCACAGATAAAGAAGCTGAGACCTGGAAAAATGAAGACTAGCTCCAAGTTCACCTAAGTGGCAGAGGCAAAACTTGAACCCAAGTCATATACATCCATAGTCCCACCATACTGTGGATCTTGAATTGCTAGAAAGGAGTTGAAACTTCCATGGTGTTGGGAATTGCATTAAGCATCTAACAATAATATGTGCAAAGGGGGGAGGGGGGAAATAAGGGGGAGAGTGGAAAGTTCAGTTATAAGAAGATTTCAGGGAAAGACTTCACATTTTAATACCAAGAAATTGTGTTGGCCTAAGATCACAAAAAAAAGTAACTAAAATCATGATCCCCTGGAACGTCAAAGCTATTATTCTTGGTTTACACCAACTAGACCTGCTTTCAAAGCCTCAAAGTATGTAGTGTTGGTTATTAAAATCATATGAGGCAAGAAATAAAATCAATAGATTTTAATTAATGCAGAGAGGAAAAAATGACTCAGGTTTCAAACCTAATAACGTTAAAAAAAAAAAAAAAAGGATTCTTTTTTTTGAGGGGACACTAAATTTATGTTTGTCTCCACACCTTATTTTAAAAACTATAATCAGAAGGTCAATATCATCAAGTCATACTCTGCATTCACATTATACATGATTATTTGAATGAAGAAAAATTAGGAGGAAAAAAAATATCAATCTAGCTCAACTCCATTTCTACCTTTGTTTCCTTTCCACACTTTAACACATAACAAAAAATTCAGTTTAAAAAAAAAAATCAAAATGCTAGTGATTAAAAAAAATAGGGAAAAAAAATCTTTCCAAGTGTCCAAATATAATCTGCCTTCAAAATGCCACTGAACTTTATTATGCAATTCTACCAATCACTGGAGCCTTAAAATTGAGGTAAGAGGATGAAATATCACTAGGGGAAAAACTCGAGAGAAAAAATTTTAACATGCATCTTGCTTATTTGTTAACATGGAAACAACACAATCAAAAGAACTTACATTTTGATAATCTTCATAACATGATGGATGGTAAATCTGAAGCAAAGAAAGAAACAGTTAAGGTACAATGTTTATTTTCTTCACATGCATTTATTTCAAATGGAAACACAATCTGGACCAGAAATTCTATCTACAATTTTTTTTAAAAATCTTTCAATAGCTAAAAAACTCAACTAGATTTTTTTCCATTCATAATATAAATTCTTAAAGTTACCAGTACACTTTAAACACAAGGATAATTATGCCAATTAAATATAAAAACTGAAGTTAATTTTTGCCACAGTCCAACCTTAAAATTTCCAAATAACCAAAAAATAGATTCCACATTTTCAGTACAGCTATCAAAAGTATCTAAAATTACCTTTCCATCTACTCGGATAGCATTTTTTAAATGCCATTCCTCTTCCTCTTCATCCCAGTATTGTTCAAATTGTTCCTGACATATTTCACAGCTCTGGAAAACAGGACAAATCAAATAACAATCAAAAAACATGCTAGTTGCTAGTAATCACTTTCAAAGTTTCATTACCTATAAGAAGGAATTTAACATTATATAAAATGTCAGCACAAAAATGTACAATTTTTTAAATGCAATTTTTACAAAACTATTATTAGCATTTCTTTTTTGGCAAAAGCACCTGAATTTTCTCTCTCCTTACCTCAACTGCCCCAGCTGGTCCAGCAGGGACACTCTGAAACTCCTTTTCTTTAGCAGCTTCTTGAGTTTTCAACACAACCTCTTCATGTACTTTTTCAAAAAACTGGCTCTTTGCACGTTCCTCCAAATCAGCTATTTCCTCAAATTCTATCCAGTCCTTTAAAAAAAAATTACCATAAACTATATTAAAGTACTGTTTTTTCTACCTAATGCTGAACACTTTGTGTTTGAACTCTTTAAAAATACAATGTTAACCTCCCAAAAAGAAGTGCAAAAGGAAGAATTAAGGTAGGGAGAGGATGTATGTGAAGCAAATCTAAGGAGAAAGAGGAAATTTATAATCTTGATGCTTACAACAGAGATGTCAAAACATGTAGCCACTAGCACTCCCATGCAGATTAAAAATAACTGGGAAAGGGCAGCTAGGTGACACAGTGGATAGCGCACCAGCCCTGAAGTCAGGAGGACCTGAGTTCAAATCTGGTCTCAAGATGCTTAACATTGCCTAGCTGTGTTGACCCTGGGCAAGTCACTTAACCCCAATTGCCTCAGCAAAAAAAATATATATAACATTAGAGAATATTTAACAAAATGAATAAAAATATATTAAAACATAGATAACACATTTTAAATATTTATAGTTCTATTTGCTATATACAGGGTTCAGTGTTTCTACGCAAGTTTGAACACCACTCTTAAAGCATCAAATTGGGGCAATAGCTAAGACTTTAGTCAAGCAGAACCTTCCTCTAAGGTTTAACCAATGGGAGAAGCTATGGGAACTTGTCTAGCAAAATTAGAGAGTTTCATCTCATGTTTGTCTACATTTGATGAGAAAGTTTTGACCATGGCAAAAAACAAAAAATCTTTAACCAAAAGAGAACTGTTCCTTCCCCCCAAAACCCCCATAAATGTGATCACCAAGAATATAAACTTAGCTAGTAAAACTATTCTAAAAATCATGTCAATCCTTGATGTGCCAAAATGGCTGCACACTAGAAAAGCTGAACACAACACTTCTCTGAATATCAATAACTTCATTCCTAGTTCTAGAAAAACACCCATTTAATGTAAACAATGTTGTGTTACATTATGCAGTTTTAAAAGCATAGAATCAGTCATAGACTAGAATTGACACAATTTCATTTATAATCTCCTTAAACTCAGGCCTATAAGATGTACATACATCTCAGAAGAACTAAAATCAGAACCCAAGTTCTCTTAACTCCAGTCCAACAATGGTTTCAACATGCCCTACTTTTTTCAGTTTAGTGTCCAAAGCAAAGTTTTATGTCTCAGCTTTCCCACTAACATCATTTCATATCTCAATTATTATTTTCCTATTTGGGCAATGATAGAGAGTCAGGTTAGATTAAGGGTTTTTAATAAGTCTGTGAACTTTTCAAAGTGTTCTAATACAAGTATTTTTAATATGATTGATTTCCTTTGCAATCCTGTGTTTCAGATTAGCAAAGGAGTACTTGACACAAAAAAGTTAAAAACACCTGGCCTAGTTGATTTCAAAGTTGTTTTTTTTTAACTTATTTCAGAATACCAAAATTAAGGTCTACTGCTTGTCTGTTTATAATCCTATTCAGAAAATTAACAAATAACATATAGATTATATTGATTGCATAATGTTAATTATGTATTAATAATTAACTCTGATTAAGTAATCCTGTACTAAGTTTATTTATTGAGCTTCAAGCTGGGAACTATTTTTTTGATTTGATATTTTTGATTTATGATGCCATTGCTTACACATTCCAAAAGAAAACAAAAAAATTAAATCATTTGAATGCTATAATAAAAATCAAAAATATACTATATCATGTATAGCTTACTTACCGTTAAACTATAGTACCACCTCCTATGTGTGACTTTTCTGCTAACATCCTTTTCAGTTCTATTTTGTCGGTAATGCCAGTCCAAGTGGTCTGCATAGACATCAGTCTGTGATGTTGTAAACCTCATTCCACAAGAATAACACTGGATACCAGTATACAGACGATTTATAACACTATCATAACGCCTATTTAAAAAAAAAAAATCAGCACTACATTGGTACACACAAAATATTACAATTCAGAGGAAGATCTCTAGTAGGAGGAATGGATCCTCTAAAAAAGATTTCTAGAATGACATGGATGGCTTTCATTCTGGAATAGTCCACATAAATAACTCACATTCATACAACACTTCTAAAATTTCTAAATCTGTTGTTAGGTAGCAAATTTTATAGATCAGAAAACTTGAGAAATGCAGCTAGAAAGTATCTGAGCATGATTTAAACTGAAGTTAATCAAATCTAAATCTGTCCTCTCTACTATGGCATGGAACCTTAAAACCTGTTTCCCAAAACAATCCACTATAGTCTGGCAATAGTTTTAACACACCATTTCCACAGTACAAACTGGACTTAAAAAAAACTTAGGCAAATGTTCTAACTGGGGGAAGGAGGGAGGGGTCCCCTTCTCCTTTGGTTGAAAGCCTATTCTAAACTCCAGATTAAAAATAGCCCAGACACCTGCCAGCTAATAAGACAACATCAAGGCTATTCTTAGAGTGGGAGTTGCAGTCAAGCCTGTAGACAACATAGTGGGTCCCAAGGGCCATGACTTAGTTCCTCAGAACTTCTAAAGATGTCAATAACCAAGCTATAACCTGAAGGAAGTCCACTGTAATGAATCATATGAAAACAGTAAATGTTAAACTGGGAAGGTCAAAAGAAAAAAGGAGATTGGGAAGAAAAAATCCAAATTAACAGGTTTCCAGAAGCTATTTAAACTCCCTAGCACTCGCCCCCCCACACACACACACACACACTTCTAAGCTGTTAAAATCTAAAACAGGAAAATGACCACAAACAGTGATTGAGCTATTAATTTGACAATAGATCAAGAACAGTGATTTAATCAATGTAGGAACCCCTAATAGTTTATACTACTCAAATTACATATATTATTTGCTTAATATAGTTACCTGAAGTTCTGAGAAATTCAGTGATTTGCTTTATGTCACTTAGTTATTATGTGACAGGAATGGAGCTCAGGTCAAAATCAACATGGTTGAGTATAAACTAGACTGCCTTTTTTTTTCTTTTGCTTAGGCAAAAGAGGATTAAGTGTATTGTGCAGGGTCAAAACAGCTAGGAAATGTTAAATGTCTGAGGCCAGATTTGAACTCAGGTCCTCCTGACTTCAGAGCTGGTGCTCTATTCACTGTGCCACCTAGCTGCCCCTAGACCAACTCTAGGGGCATATAAACAGGGACTTAATTAATCCTATTGTGTCATCTATAGTAAAGAACATATTACCAACTGAATTTGCAAGTAGGTTAACAATCATTAATAATAAGAGATTAGATTTACAAATACCTTTAAAATGCAATTGTTTTGGGAATGCAAATAAAAGCAGTGCTGTTTTATAGTAAAACTATTGCACTTGATTTTTTGACAATGTTTTTAAGCCAAAACTTCATTGTTGTCATTAGTATACATACTGTTTCAATTCTTCAACTGTGAAATTAGTGAGGTCAGGAACATCTTGATCTTCACTTTGATCTTCTTCTTCTTCCTCAGGGGGAGGCTGTGTAGCAACTTCATTTACTTCTGTAATTAAAAAAAAATACATATTTCTTACTACATTCTGAAAATATTTGAATCAATTCTTTACAAAGAACTTAATTAAAGGCATAAAGACCACTAGGAGTAGTCTTTTTAAAGGCTACCAATTTTGCATATCATCACTATGCAAATGTTAATAAAAGTATGACTGATATGTCATAATTTATACAGTAAGAAACTCTAACCATAAAGTTTGTTAAAGTGCTAGTTACTCTTTTAAATGATGTCAAAGGCCAACAATTCAAGTTTTGAAAAAATTGTATTACAATTTTTAAGTTATAAAAAATTCATACATGCAAAATGATTAACATTCCTAAAAATGTTATTTAAGTGTCAAGAGACCTAAAGCTTTTACTTCACAGTTCAGAGAAATTTGTGTTATCAAGATAAAGTGTACTTACGAGTTGTTGCTGAATCAGGTTGGGATAATTTAAGTATTCCTGTTTTTAGCAGTTTTGAGAAGAGTTCATTCACATCAACCTGGCTGAGATGATTATCAGGATATGCTCTTGGAAGAGCACCTTTAAAGTTGGGGGGAAAAAAAAGTAGACCTTAAAATGATTTCCAAAGGTAAAATCTCTTAAATTCTTATTAAAATGCTTTCTTTTTGTTTGATAAGGCATCAAATGATCAATTGGCATCAACACCCTTCCACACTCTTGAACAATGAACAATGAGTTAATGAATCAATGAGACATATTACCCAACAATCCACTAGAAGAGATGTTACATTTTGTTTGGTTCTTATCCATTCTCAAAGACCAAAATCAGATTATGGCTGATCAAACCAATATGAGTTCAGAATACTCTGCCATAGGCTGGACACAAATAATCCCTATGAACATTTGAGGTGGCTTCTTTAACTTGAGCTAATTCCATTCTGCTTTGCTCATAGAGCAACTTCTTTGATGAGGACATACCATGCTGGACAGCCCTGTGCCAGCCAGTGTCTCCCATGTCATACATACAATCAATTCCAAAGTTCAAGAGAGACCTTGAGAGTGTCCACAGTTTTTTGGGTTTTTTTGTTTTTGTTTTTTAGCTTTTTTACTTCCCTGTCCAAAAGCTCATGCTTCCAACTACTGACTTAAATGGGAAAAACAATGAAGCCAAGTTTACAATCTACCCTATAAAAATGCTTGAGTGCCACATTGCATTCCTCTGTCAGAAATGAACAAGACCAGAGAAAGCCTGAGGTTAAACTTAAAAATGAAAATGTTAATTGTAATAAACTATTTGAAAATTCCTGTCTTATATTTCTAATAGCTACAGCCCCCATGCCCATCTCACATTACCCCTCTGCCAAGAAAATTCAACAATACAGTTCTCTTCATTCCCAAAACTTCAAGAGGAAACATTTGACATGGATAACACTTCTCCTTATTTATATTGAATGTTTAATTAATTCAATGTATAATTAATTCAAATATCTTACCACAATGTGATGTTATACTTCTGAAGAAGTTCTCTTACGGATAACTCAGAACAAAAAGACTTGCTTTGCTAACTAACTGGCTATGTTAGCCCAATTCTTAGTTACGGGAATCTGTATTTATTCCCTTTCACTACATGTCAAAATGTAAAATTAAAGGAAATCTCATTCAATTATAACCCAAGTTATGGCCCTTGATTGTCAGTCCTTATAAGGATAAATGTATTATTAGATCAACTAGATAGTCATAATACCTATATATTCTATTTAGCACCTAGCTCAAAAGGCACTCAAATTTATAACTATTTTGTGGCTGCTAAACCAATGTATCTGCTACAAGCTATATCAGTAAGCCGTAGCTATGCAAATATATAAATATAACCAATATATCTGTTACAAGCTATAAAAACAACCTATGGCTTGTTTCTATATTATTTGTTTATTGTCTTCTCTATGGATTGTGAACTCCCAAATGGTAGGGATTGTCTTTTGCCTCTCTTTGTATTCTCAGAACTTAGCAAGTGCCTAGAACATAGTGATAAATGTTTACTTTTGACTAGAGATTTTAATGTGTTTTGTATGTAATTCCACCTCAGTATACTCATTCTTAACTTTCCTCCCCTCTTCAATTACTAATCATCTCTGCCTTAAAGTATCAATGATCATGAATGGCATGCTGAATATTAACAAAAAAGTAAATTTTTATGTATGAATTGAATATATACTAGATAATTCCCCAAAATAAAATATGCTCTCTCAAACACCATTATCATTTTCTGAAATCAAAATTGTTCACTAATCAACAAGGCAAATATAATTGAAAAACGCTAGGACTCAATTTTCAGCAATACATACCTGCTGGATTCTGAACAAAAGTACCAGGATTTTGTGGATGAACTGGTAAAAACTGTTGTCCTTGTCCAAAAGCTACAGGCTGAGTAACACCAGAGAGAACCTTTAAAAGAATATATTTTGTAAACATGTGTACTCTATCTTTGTGAAAACTTCAATATTTAGTTCACATAAATTTTTAAAATATGCTTACTATAAATTTGCAAAGATGTTACTTGCCAAATTTTTATTAAAGTTTTTTCTAAGGATTATAGGAGAACTTCATTTTAAAACATCTCAACTTATTAGGGAGGGGAAGGAAGAGGAGGGATAGTGAAGTTATAGTATAACTATAAAATAAAATGCAAATCAGAAAAAAAATTGATAGAAATCAAGAAAATATTTTTCAAATGTAATTAGTACTTTCAAATATGGCTAAGACAATTAAATTGGAATAATAATATTTAATTATTTTTCTGCTCAAGCAGAAATCCAATTATAAAGTAATTTACTACCAAAAATAATTCAGTATTAGAACAATCCATCTTGGAGACAATCCAAGGAAAGTTTAAGACTGAAAATAACCAAAGGATTTTCTAATAAGACTTTTAGCACCAAACCAGTCTTTATAGCTCTAACCCCAGGACATGAACATAGTTTTTACTTTAAGTATGAGTAAAGTAAACATCTATAATATTCACTGGATTTAAGAGCCAGTCAAAGTTAGGCAAATGAAAAGTTATAGAGAAGGTTGTAAGAAAATTTAAGATTTTAGATAACATTTCTTCTGAATAATAAGTGGCATGGACATCACTTCTGAAAATT
The DNA here is from genome assembly GCA_023553655.1 of Myrmecobius fasciatus. NCBI lineage: Eukaryota > Metazoa > Chordata > Mammalia > Dasyuromorphia > Myrmecobiidae > Myrmecobius > Myrmecobius fasciatus. The sequence continues at coordinate 171,248 of JAJPUD010000380.1, read as the reverse complement.
AAAAATAGCACTAAAATGAAAAGAGCTTTCTCTCCAGAAATAGCAAAATAGCCTTCAAAATTCCTTCAACATAATTTTAATATGCCTTAACTGTCAAAACAATTTCACTCCTTTCAAGTCAACAAGAATATCTGCTATGTGCCTGGCTCTGTGAAAAGGGCTAGGGAGAAAAGAAAAAAACTAGGCCCTACATTCTTTAAAAAAAAAAAGGAAAAGAACATGAAAACAACAATACTCAAATAGAAAATACACATGATAAATTGTAAATATTCAAAAGAGGGAAGACACTAGCCTTGGAAAAGATTTCTTTTAGAAGGTAGAATTTTAGCTAGGAAATGGAAATGAACAAGAAAGGCATTCCAGGCATGAGAGCACCAGCCAGTGAAATTTGTGAAGATGAAATTCTTGCTCCTGTAATAGCAGGTAGGCCACTATCACTGGATAACAGAGAATACAATGGATGAATTGGACAGCTGAATAATGGATATACTGGAGTAGGAAAATTTGAGAGAGAGACAGATCAAAGTGAATGCTACTGTAATCTTAAGGGGTGAGGTAAAAAGGGCCTGCACTAGAATGGTGGTAAGGTCCAAAGAGATGGGATATATAACAAATGTTAATGAAGGTTGAAACTATAAAACTTAGAAAGTGATTAAACATAGGAATGAGTAACTGTATGACACCTTGATTTTTGCACTGGACAGAAAACAGTGAAGTTTTGGAGGAAAAGATAATGAATTCAGATTTGCATATGCTGAGTTTAAGAGATTTACAAGACATCCAATTCAAAATGTCCACTAGGAGTTATGAATCTGGTGGATAAGATTTGGCAATTACTTGCAGGAAGATATATGTGATTGAACCCATGGTAATAAAGAAGATCAAGTGAAAAGAGAAGAGGGTCCAAATAAAGAACCTTGAAGGATGCTCTCATAGTTACAAGGCATGATTTTGATAAAGATGTTTTATTAACAATTTCTTCTCATTACAGTATGTTTTTTAAGTATACGGAAGAGAATATGATCATAAAACCCTCTTCAGAAGGAAATGTCTTCTCAACTTATCCCACAATGATAAGCATAGAAACATAATACAATAGAACTCCTAAATGTACCTAAAAATGGGCTCTTTAAAAGAAGTCTTATAAGAATTAAATCTTGAGATTACACTTCTAATTTAACTAATTCATTAAAGCATCCAAATTCTTTGTTATTTACATTTTGTTATGAGTACACCAGTCTAGAGAAAAAAACTAACTTTGCTATGATGTAATAGCAGTAACAACAACTAAACACTAAAAATGAGTGTTGACATGCTTTATTTTGATGGATGATTTGGGATTTAGATTTAGGTAGAACTTTTGTGGGCTTAAATAGAAAGCCAAGAAGGAAAATGGAATAGTTAAAAAGAGAAACTGAATAGAGAACACAAAAATGCTAATAAAAATGGAAGCAGGGCACTCAGAAAAATACCTGCCTGGTCTTACAGTAAATAGGAATATATAAAAAAAAAAGTATGTAGGGATGCCATCAGGCCTACCCATACAGTTCAAATTATGTTCTTAATTCAGTATGTTTAAAAAAAAAAAAAAACACTTCAAGATTTTCTGATTAATGAAAAATAAAACTGCTCAATTTCAAAAGTCCTTCACTCAAATTACAAATAGGAAATTAAAGAGCCTGTTTTTTAAATAAAAAAGGCTGTTTTGTACTTTCATGTTTTATACAAATAAAAGATATGTCTAAAATATTTGAAAATTCTCAATTATTTTTAATCCCCCCCCATAACTTCTGATGAAAAGATTTTTCACATATTATTACTAAGCAGAGCCTAGCAAAATTATCACTGTGATAGCTCACTTTATATAAGGAGCTCTCATTATTTAGAGAATTTTGACAAAATGTCAAAATTCTACTGAGTTTAAAAGGAATTCAACTAATTAGAATGAAATCCCCAAGTACATACTCTGAAATCTTACAATGTAGGAGATAACTAATGGAAATTTGGGAGTGATTAAACAAGGTTGCCTTAGGTAGAAACAGAAATTTGGTAGGTTAACTTTTTTTCTAAAGTGAATTAAGAGTAACAAAAAAAATAAGATTGCTGAAAATTATTAATGTCCTAGTTTTTATTAAATTATTAGACTAATGAGTCCCTTGGGAGATAAAAAATACTAAAAATCAGCTGCATAGATACTTGTTTTCAGAACTTTTCTGTATGTTAGAAGATCTATTTGAAGTTTCCACAAAATAATAACTTTGAATACCAAAGCAAAGGTATTATCAGTTTCCTTGTTTCTGGGTGGGAAAAGCAAAGTTATCAACTTCAAAAAACATTCATTCGACTTTACTACTATGGAAAGCAACCCTTCCCAAAATATAGGTAGGTAGGGGATTTGAAAGTCAATATGAAATAGTTTCACTGAACTTACTCTCCTGAAAGTTTCCTCAAACTATAACCTTAATTTGGGATTCATAAATTTCAAGGTAACAAAGTTTTGGATTATAATTTGTTTACCACCTAACTAAAGAATTAATATTAAATACACTCAGGGGCAGTTAAGTGGCGCAGTGGATAGAGCACCAACCCAGAAGTCAGGAGGACCTGAGTTCAAATTTGGCCTCAGACATTTTCTAGCTGTGTGACCCTGGACAACTCACTTAATCCCAACTGCCTCAGCAAAAAGAAAAAAATACTTACCTGCTGAGATGGCTGAATATTTCCAACTGCAATTGGCGTGGGCAGATTATTGAAGTTTCCAAATTGAGGACCCTGAAGATTCTTTTCATCAAAATAATGTCCAGATGCTCTGTTAAGTGGATTCGAGAAACTTTGTGCTCCAGGGCCATGTGGTCCATTAAAATTTGGTCCCTGAGGTGTATCAAACATTTGCTCATGTCTTTGGAACTGTATTCCTTGCGATGGTGCATTAAACGCACTATTAGGAGGGTCATTATATGGGCCAGTCTGACTAAAAGAGACTGTATCAAGTCTCTGTGAAGGATGATTGTCAAACCTTGCACCTTGAAGACCAAGAGGAATATCAAATCTCGATGTTTGCTGGTGTTGTGGACCATCAAATCTCTGAGGCCCTGTATCAAATCTTGGTTGTACCTGCTGACCAGGTGGCCCATCAAACCTTTGTGGGCCTTGTTGACCAGGAGTTCTTTCAAACCTAGGACCAGGCTGACCGTGCAAGCCATCAAATCTTGGCAAGAGAGATGGTTGACCTGGCTGACCATCAAATCTTGAAGCATGACACCCCTCAAATCTTGGACCACCTTGGCCTAGAGGTCCTTCAAATCTCATACTACCTCCTTGTACAGAAGGGCCCTCAAATCTCATTCCACTTCCCTGTTGGACTAAGGGTCCTTCAAATCTAACCCCAACCCCTGGCTGACCATGTGGTCCTTCAAATCGAAGGCTTCCACTAAGCTGATTATGTTGTCCTTCAAATCTTAGACCTGTCACTGACTGACCATGGGGTCCCTCAAATCTCATACCACCACCTTGCTGGAGTAAAGGACCTTCAAATCTGATTCCACCACCTGGCTGACCATGGGGTCCCTCAAACCTAATTCCACTTCCTGAGGCACCATGGCTCCCCTCAAATCTAAGTCCACCTACAGGTTGACCTCGAGGATTCTCAAACCTTAGAGCACCTACAGGCTGACCATGAGGTCCCTCAAATCTAAGACCACCCACAGGCTGACCACGGGGACCTTCATACCTAAGTCCACCCACAGACTGGCCAGCTGGGCCCTCAAACCTCAAACCACCTGTGGGACCCTCAAAGCGCAAACCAGAAGCTCCTTCAAATCTTAAACCACCTCCTCCTGCCTGTCCAAGTGGCCCTTCAAACCTCAAAGGAGTTCCTCCTGGTCCTTGAGGACCTTCAAATCTCAAAGGACACCCACCTCCTAGCTGACCTTGTGGTCCTTCAAACCTCATGGGCCCCCCTCCCCCTATTTGTCCTGGTGACCCTTCAAACCGAAGAGAAGCTGGTGCTGGAGGTCCATCAATTCTAGGGTTTGGCTTATTAGGTCCTTCAAAAATCATTTTAGTTGGGCCATCTCCCCTTGCTACAGATGGCCTAGAAGGTCCATCAAACAATGGTCTATCTTCAGCTAATGCTGTGAGTCTCTGATTTGTTGTATCGAGGCTTGAATATCTTGATGCTGGGCTGTCAGCAAATGTTTTATCTGAATCTTCATATCTAGGTCTCTTAAGTGCAAAACGCTCACTGAATGGAGACCTTTGCTCTTCTCGGACACCTTCAGAGAGAAAAGAAAATTTAAATTTCTTCACTTTAACCCACATCAAATCACCTGAAAAACCCCTTTATTGTCAACAGTAAAAACAGTAAAATTAAGTAAATATTTATCAATAATACCTCAATTTATTTATTGTTCAAACTATTATTTCTCCTTCATTAAAATACATCACCACTTAAGCAATAATTTATTTTGTAATTTTGTACCTTTAGCAGAGACTTGTTCTTCATGTCTTCTTCGACCATCATGGGGGGAAAGATTTTCAGCATAAGTACGGCTTCCAGATATTGGAGAAAGACGCCTTGATCTTTCGCTAAATTGTTCTTTTCTGTCAAACTGTGCTCCACTACTCCTACCTGTATGTTTACTTTTGGATGGTTCACATTCTATTCCAGACAATAAAGCATCAGTCAAATGGTAATCAAATATATCAGGATCTAAGAGATCAAGTCTTGGAAATGAATGCTGAACTTGTGTCCTTTTGAGTTTAGCTTTATGCTCATAATATGTTAATTCAGCATCAGATAAGAGAGGTTTCTTTTTTAATCCACCTTTATTTTCTTCTGTAGGACTATCCCACACATTGCATCTATGTTTTCCTTCTTGATACTGAAAGAGCTGACGAATCTGATGAACAACAACAAGGAATTCATCCTGTGTAATTTCACCAGATGTTAAACTATCATTTGCCTGCACAAAAATTAAGAGAAAAAAGAAAAAAAAAAAGGTAAATTAAGTAGTCTCAAAGATTTACAAAAGTCAAAATGAAAGAGTAATTAACTAAGAAATGAAATAATCATAATTACCTTTTTAAGTAATTCTCTTTTGCTTGCAGAAGTTAATTCTTTAGGAATCTGAAGATTAGCATCTACACTTAATCGATGTTGTTGTTTGGGGGCCCGAGATGATAAAATTCCTTTAGCACTTCCCCAACTCTCTCTATGCCTTAGATGAGGTGATTTACTAAGTCCTTGATGCTCTTCACCCTGCTGTAAACTGGAAATATATATAATATATTAACACAAATTTAAGGATCCTTTGATTTAAGTATAAAAATAAGCTTTTCTTTTTGACATTTTGAAAACCCTTAATAACAGTCCCACCCACCTGCCCAATCTTATTACACATTACAATGAGCCAATCAGTTCTTACTCTTGTTCTTCATGCAGGATACTCCCCATGTCTTTTTCATACCTTTGCATTAGTTTACTCCTCTTTTCCTACAATGCATGAGCAATCTCAATTCTGCCCTCCAAAGACTCAGCTCAAATATTTTCCAAATATTTCTTTCCCAGACCTCCTGACCATGTCTTAATACCAAAATTATCTTAAAACCATTCTATATCTATTTCTTTTTTTCATCTTTGCATCCCCAGTACATAGTACAGTGCCTAGAAAACATTTAAAAATGCCTGTTGAAAGCATACGAATGTAAAAACACTATCACTCTAAAAACATATACATTATGAACATTTTTAGTCTAAGCACAAAAATTTACCTTTTATTTTCCTCCCAACCAGATTTCCATCTTTTGGTAGACTTAGAGCTTTGCCAATTTTCTACATTTTCCTTTGGTTCAGATCCTGATTTTGTAGAATGCTGATTTACAGTTTCTTGTGGTCTCTCTTCCTGAGTCTTTTTTATTCGCCTAGGATCTCGGGTGTCCTGCTTAGTACTTCTCTTATTAGAATTTCTTTCATCACGAGAAGCTTGTGCAAATTCTTCTACATGTGACTGCTTAACTCCTGATTGGCGTAGCTTTCCAGTTTTAGGTGTAGAAGTAGAAGGAGAAATGCTCCTTTGCCTTCGTTTAGGTGAGCGCCGATCTCTCCTTTTTGGGGAATGCGTAATTGGTGACCGAGACTTAGGAGATCGTGATCTAGATCGTTTTCTAGTACTTGATCTTCCTGTTTTTGTCCCCTGTTTTTCAGATTCTTCAGTACCAGCATCTTGTTTTTGTACAATACCATTTATAATTTTATTTCTACCTCCAGTGAGTCTGTGTTCAGATGACTTCATGTGCTCCTCTTTATCTTTTTTTTCTGAAGATTTTCTCTTGTCTTTTAAGTCATCATCTTTGCCATCAGGCTTATCTTGGAGGTGTTTTTTTAATCGGGGATCTCTTTTGCTCATTTCAGGGACCCCTCGACCACTTTCAGATTCCTGATTTTTTATATCTTTTGTATGAGAAAATTTGTTTTTCAAAGGTGAAGGAGATTTAGATTTGGATTTAGTATCTAACTGGTCGAGTTCTTTTTTTGTGATTTTTTCACTTGATTTACTTTTTTCTTGCTTTGATGAGTTTTGTTTATCGGCAGGTATAGATTTATTTGCCTTGAGATCAGACTGATTCATTGTATTTACTAGAAAGTCTTTCCTATGACTTTGCTCTTTACCATGAGAAGAATGTTGGCTAATCCGATTAAGACGAGGATCTCTATTTGTTACTTTCATATCCTGGAGCTGTGAGGATGAGGAGGAAGGACGACTCTTTTCAGGCTGTACAGAAACCTGATGAGAAGCTTTAACTGCCATAGGTGGAATTTGTGAAACAAGTAATTTGGAAGGTGCTGATCCAGGAACTATGTTAGATGCTCCTTGCTGAACACTAAGAGAAACTGCCTGGAAAAAAAAAAATTTTTTTTACCATATAAACACTGTAAAAATTACAAATTAGCTGTCAAAAATTCTGAGATGAGTAAACTTTCTCATGATGAGCTCAGTCCAATTATCTATCCACTCAATAATCACTAAATACCTAATGCCATGCTACATAACATTATGTTAAGTGAGATTGCAAAAAATGTTTTACAACCTATTTTTTTCAGTCATACTGTAATTTCCTCAATGTAGAGAACCCCTTATGAATTAGTTGTCTCTATGTATACTATAGACCACCTGAACAAAAAAAGGAAAAAGATGAAAAGTTTAGGAAACATTACAAATCTGGCAAAGGCGTGATGTGGATATTCCAAAAATCATCTGCACGGGTCTTTGCTTAAAAAGAAGTTTTATAACATTATGATTTGCCTTGATGATAATCCAATCCTAACTTTGTGACTTGCCTTGATGATAATCCAATCCTTCAAAAGATGGAAAGAGAAACCAACAGGGAGAAATTCTATTCTAGATCTAATTCTCACAAAAAAGGAAGAAATATATGAAAGAGTGGAAGTGATGGGGACAGAAGAAAGACAAGACTAATTCACTTTAGGAAGAGAGTGAAATCCAAGAATAATCTGATATTCACCCTAGATTTCAAAAAGCTGATTTCAAAGAGGAAAAATAGATAGCATCAAACATGGGACAAATGATTCTGGGGAAATTAGCCCAGGAAGAATGGGAAATGCTTAATTTCCTTCCATCTTCTCCACAAGATGAAATACTTTTATCAAAAAATTTGCTAAAATCTAGGACAACCACATCCACAACATTCCCTTAAAGTCAACAAACATTGATATGTACAAATATATGTACCAACCACAGTGCTAAGTGCATACAAAGGAAGTCCAAAAAACAAAAAACCTTGCTCTTGAGGGACTCACAATCTAAAGAGGGAAACACCTAAACAAGATAAACACAAGATTAAATTGGCAAAAATCTCAAAAGGAAGACACTAAAAAGGACCATAAAAGGAATCTTGCAAAAGATGAACTTTAGCTGAAACTTTAGCTGAAACTTGAGGAAGCCAAGTGGCAGAAATAAGAAAGGAGAGAGTTTTAGATATAGAAGGGACAACCAGCAAAAACATTCAAGATTATGACATAAGAGTGTCCTGTGTAAAGGGTACCAAGAAGGACTTAGCTGGATTGCTAAGTATATGAAGGAGAATAAAATATAAGAAAACTAGAAATTCAGGAAGAAACCAGATTGTAAAGCTCTTGAAAAATAAAACTGGATTTTATATTTGTTCTTGGAGGTATAATAAGGAATTACTATAATTTATTATTTTGGGAGAACAAGAGTTTGATATGGTCAGACCTTAACTACTTATTTTATAATCTTGTCTAAAAAAAAAAAAAGCCCCAACACAATACAGATAAACAATTCCAATGAGAAAAGTGATTTGTCTAAAGAGACCAATGTGGACAAAAATAAGGAATTTACCAAAATTTTTGATAGTCTCTCAAAATGCTTTTGTGGACAAGCTGAAGATATATGGAGTAGATAATAAGTCAATTGAAATTAAAAAAAAAAAAAATTAGTTGAATGAATAGTTGTCAATGGCTCAATAACGATATGGCAGTTAAGTCTCCAGAAGTACTCTCTGGGATCTCTAGTCCTGTGATATCTAGCATATTTTTACCAACTTGGGATAAAGGTATGGGAGATAAGGTCATCAAATGTAAATGAAATAAACCTGGGAAGAATAACCAACATATAACAAGGTCGAGAATTTCATAAAAGAAAATTCATAGGAACATATGTAAACTCTCACAAATGGTTCAAAAAAAAATCAACTTCACAAGAACGAGTGAGACATGGAATGAGAACAGTTATTCTAAAAAGATGGGGGTTTTAGTGAGCTGCAAATTCAATTTCAGGCAAGTAATATGAGAATTAAAAAGGAGAATACAATCATGGGCACTACAAAGGCAGGTATAACTAGGCAAGGTCCCACTATGTTCTTCCATCATTAGATTTCTTCTGGAGTATTACCTAAATTCAGATTGATAAAATAGAGAATGTTTAAAAGGATAATGATAAGAGACCTTGAGTAATTGAAAGAACCCCAATCCTACATAACTCAGGGACATGATAACTGTCTTCAATTTTATAAAGAGATATCACATAGGATTATTCTTATTCTGTGTGTGGCCTGAAGGGGTGGAACTAGGAACAATGGTTACAAAAAAAGAGTTTAGGTTTCTTGTCCAGAAAAACTTTTTTTTTTTTTTTAAACAATTAGGAGTTCAAAAGCTGAAGGCTCTCTAAAGGGTTGGTAAAGTGATAGATTCCCCCTACTTGGAGGTCTTCAAGCAGAAGCTGGATAGCCAGTTGTCTATTATAACAAAGGTTCACTTCGTATATGGGCTAGATAGACACTATGTTTCCTTCCAACTGTCAATTTCTAGAATTCTGCGAAACACCCTCCCCATCAACAAAAGTCAACCACTATTTTGCAATTCTTGAGTCTTAGAAATTTGTCTTAGGCAGTAAGAAGTTAGGAGACTTGCTCAAAAGTGTCAGATTAGGGAACCTGAGCCAAGATGATTATCCTGACTCCATATACTATGCTAGGAACTAACTACTATCACTGTGCCCAGTTGTCCCCTTTTTGGTCTTACAGCTTCACTAAGTAACCAGTCAGAGAATGGAGAAAATGTTTCCTCTATTACTACATGTTTTAGCCTGACTAAACCCCTCAAAATGTTTTCTGTGCCTCTAACATCTGGACCCTGCTAAACAAAATAGCTACTAGGTTCTAAAATTCAGTGCTCAAACAAGCCAACACTAAATAAGGCATGCAAATAATTACCCACATATATATGGCCCCACACTGCTGGCCCTATCCTCAAGTCTTCACCCCTGAAAATATGATGTAGCAGTAAAGAACTATTTCTTGCACAGGTGAGTTAAAAGTAAATAAATAAATACATAAATTCATAGGATCATAGATTTGGCACCTGAAAGTCCCTTAGAGGTCCTATTAAAAGTCCAAACCTCACATTTTTACAGAAGTAAAAGGCTAAGTAACATATCTGGGGTATTCTCCTGGTTCCTTCTAAACTTAAGAGCTTCTTTTTGTAAAGTATTTTTAAGACCTAATTTCTCAAAAAGATAATAGAATTTATAAAACGAAAACACTAAAGACTAGGCCAACATTTTCCATAACACACAAGTAAATTGTGATTTACATCCCTTCCAGAGTATCAAAACTTGACCCATTAGGGGCAGCTAGGTGGTGCAGTGGATAGAGCACCAGCCCTGAAGTCGGGAGGACCTGAATTCAAATCTGACCTCAGACACTTAACACTTCCTAGCTGTGTGACCCTGGGCAAATCACTTAATCCCAACTGCCTCAGAAAGAAAACAAAAAAACAAAAAAACAAAAAAACAAACAAAAAAACAAAAAACGACCCATTTAAAGGTCAGTACCACCAAAGCAATCAATTTTAAAAACCTCTCTCAAATCCTTTATGAAGTAATTAAAGAAGATGGGTAGATAGCACATGTGAATGGAGTCAGGAGTCAGGAAGTTGAAATCCAATCCCACACACCAAGTAGCCATAACCACCCCAGCAAGTCACTTAACCTGTTTGCCTCAGCTTCCTCAACTATAAAATGGAGGTAACAGCCAACTCCCAGGGTTGTGAAAATCAAATGAAGTATTTTTAAAGCTTTTAGCACAGTGCCTGGTACAAAGTAAGTGCTATATAAATGTTAGGTGGTAGCATCATTATAGAAAAGGCAGTATTTTCCCAACAAGATGTTAGATTAAGACAACATTCAAATTCTCTAACAAGAATGCTAAATATAATTCATTTTGGAAGTATATTTTCTGTAAACATGATTAAGGACATTATAAAAATTAAGTATGTTCTTTTAGGAAATAATTGTTTCTTTGGAAGAAAACAAAATTGTATACACTAAATTTGATTTTTATTTTATCTAGCATTTATAAATAAAGTACTTCAATTTGCAAACCTAATTACTTTAAGAAAACATTCTAGAAATCCCAGAAAAATAGTTAAGATATATTGATTTAAAAAATAACCACTACCACACATAAAAGGGATTATCCTTTCAGGAAGGATTAGATTTAGAATAAAATACTTTGGAGCATAAATATGATATCTGTCCCACTTACCAATTGTGCCTTAGTTTGTTCCAGCTCCAGCTCCAATTTTTTCTGCTGAAGTTCTAACAACTGTTTTTGCTTTGCCAGCAGCTGTTGCCTTATCAGTTGTTCTTGGGTCAAATTCTTTTGGATATCAGGGACAATTGGAGGAGTGGAGATACCAGGGGAACTGACCACTGTACTAGGTGTAGGAGGCTCTTCGGGCTATAAAAGAATGATGTGAAAAGGAAAAAATACATATTGTTATCTGTTTAAAAGATAGCTAACAATATCTGAATAGCCAGTTATCAGCTTTAAAATATCTCACTTAGAAATTTAACACATATATTTACAGGTTACAAACATTTAACTATATCCAATCGATATTGTCAAAAGTGCCAAAAGTAAAAAATGTTATAATTTATACAATAACAATACTGTAAACAGAAACAAGGTTGATTAGAAACTCCAATCATTACCAACCACAATTCCAAGGACACTCCCTCCCTTCTGATAAGAGAAATGATAGATTCAGGTAAAGATTCAAGACAGTTTTTTGCACATAGGCAATATGGGAATCTGTTTTGACTATACATGTTTTGTTTTTGTTTTCTCAATGGGTGATGATAGGAAGAGAAGGTGGAAGGGAGATATCTTTGTGAAAATAAAATTAAACTAAAAAAAGAAAAAATGTGACAGAAACTTAAGTGATTTCTCCTTTTTAATTGAACAGATTTAGAATCCCATATTATGGGTTTTTTTCCAGTAATTTTACAGCAGAAAAATGAAACTAGCGACAAGAATGTTAAACTAAGTATCATTCATATGAAAACTTACCGATTTATTTAAAAATTTAGGATTCACATGGATGCTAGAAGTATTCACATTGGGGGGTAGAGGCTTAATTGGCCAAGCAGGATCTAGTGAATTAACTCTGACATCCAAGGCATAGAGTTTCTTCAAAGGGAAAATGTCATCCCATGTGGAACGTAATTTAAATAAACTTTTCCTAGTATTTTCATCCACCTAGAACAACAGAACAATTCTATTGCGTGTTAAGTTTCTATAAAAAGTTTTATACATAAAATGCAATTAATCCTCTTGAAATGCTAAACTCTCCCTTCTCCATCTTATATATGGAACTTTTCTCTATGAATATATAAGAATTACCATTAATATTTAATTTACTAATTTTAAATTTTAAAAAATTAAGTTTCTTCTCTAAAAAAGTAAACTGGCAACGTTGAAGATGTTACTCCTGCTGGATCTCATTCTAGAAAACCAATGTTTTTAATAATTGCAATTCAAAATGGCAAACAAAAAGTTTCTCATTCATAATACAACAAAGTTTCTTATTTATTAATGTAATATTCTGAAAACAATTTCCTGTGGTTCTAAAATGACATTGTTCTTCATGAAAAGCCGTCCAAAGTCGCGAGAAAAAAGAGTATCAGAATGAGGTGTACCAAAATGCTTACATTTTTTAACCTTTAAATGGCCAGTACATGGGTTAGAATTAGACTATTCCACTCAGTCAGCAGAGTACTTGGTACATGGTAGGCATTTACACATGTGTGAATTTACATTTCTCAAGAGAAAGTTTCCTAAGATTTCTTAGAAAAGGGTGGTGAAATAGGTTTAAGTTTGGACAATAATTATTTCAGTCAATTTTCTATGTCTTGTAGTAAAAGGTTACTATAAAGTAAATCCACAATATAAGCTTATTCTAAAAATCAATTTCTAAAACTTTGCTAACAGCCTAATTAATCAACTTTACTTTCATTTTATTTTACTTGTCCTTTCTTTGGAAAGGCTAATCAAGTAATTAAAAGTCAAAACTATCTAGCAGGTAAGAGGCATCATGGTCCTGGCATTTTCAAAACCCAAATTATCAAGCTTCTGAATAATCAAAAAGTCAGTAGTAATTTGAATCTTCTGACATCAACTATTTATTTGGCAATTCTACTTAAAAGGAATCAACTATGGAAAAACAGATGTGAATTTAGTCTAAGATCTAAATGAATTTAAACTGAGGGCATATGTGGACCCTCCCAGCATTCAAAATTCTTTCTCTTTCATCAGTCTCAAAGAAGTGAGCTCCTAGAAGCTACCTATTAATAATGATCAGAAATACCATTTGTAGTTTAAAATGATCATTTTCAAAGAAATTCAGTACTACTTTCCTCCCAATCCTTAAGGTAAACTTTCTATTTGTTTTGTAAATTACAAGTTACATATAAAAAAAACACTGAAGACTTTAAAAAAAACCCAAACCTATTTTATTCTATAACTTAATCCCAAATTAGTATTTCTCCAAATAAAAGCCACCCCTATAAAAACATGAAAAGTAACTATTGTACTCTTTGCAAAAAATAGAACACAAAACATGCCCCAAATTCAAATATTTCCAAAAGTTTGAAAGATATATAAGACTCAGTTCAAATTCAAATCTTCAGTCTTTCTTCCTTAACATTTTAAATACTGTATAAAACATACTTGATACAAAAATACTAAATACTTTAGTCAACTTCACACCCACAGGGCACAAGAATCAATGTCCCCAAAACTTTCTCTCAGTAAGAGATAAGGAACTCAAGCATAATTCAGGTGGGATACCCTTACTTGCAAACAGTAATAGCTAATTTATTTCTGACCAGAAAAAAACCTCAGAAAAATACTGGACCAACATTTCCGTTGAATAGGGATATTCAACGATCTACCACCACTAAACAAATGATTTAACTTATTTTCATCTCTTTTCAAATCATTCTTGTGAATAGTCTAAATGACAAAAAATTTGAAATTAATGATCAATGCAAAATAAGGACTGGAAAATAATCTGAAAGCAAACTGTCTTCACTGTTAACTCCCAGAAATTAAGAGAAGCACTTATTTTTAAATAGTAAATGACAAAAGAAAAAATTTTAAAGAGCCAAACATTTATCCACCCAAGAAAAGCCAACACAAAAACAAGTATTTATTTAATCTGGAACATTTTTTATAAATTCAGAATGTTTCTAAATGCATATATACCTTTTCAAACACACAAATAAATGTTGCAACTAGGTTTTTAGTAAAGGCAGTAAGATACTCTCTTCCAACGTTCTTCACAATGGAATCCATAAGATACATAACAGGGAGCTTCTCTGTAGAAGGAGCCTGAAGTAATAAAAAGAAACTGAGAAGTTTAGTATAAGGAAATTATCATTTTTTAATTGTTTGCAAATGAATTTCCAAACCCACAAATGCAGACCTATTTTTGGTTGATACTAAATACCACTGGGTTGACATTAATCTATATGAAGCTCAAATGTTCAATAAATTCCTTACACTGACATTTGTGGAGCAAGCAAAACAAGCTCAATTACTGGGAAAGTAAATAAGTGCAATCATAATGTAATTACTGGACCCAATGCTGTTTCAGGTTCATGTAGTAAAACTGTTTTAAAAGTGAGAGAAAATGAAGTGAAAGGTGGCCCAAAAAAAGCAACAAAAAAAACAAACAAAAAAAAAAGTATAAAGAAAATACCATTAATTTTCTTCTGCTGGAACCCAAAAGTGTTGTTTCATGACCCACACAAAGTCAAAATCATGTGCCTAGGCTTCATGAAATAACAGAATTCAGATTTCTGGCAGAAAGCCCAAAGTAATTTCAGTAAGCATATTTTATATGTTGAACTCTATGTAGCCTTTGTTTTCTATTAAGTTACACAGGGAAAGCACTATTTTTTTTTTTACAATCCTAATAAACAAAACTTAGGAAGGTTTTCACATCTGAGGCTAATGACAAACCACTTTTTAAACTGCATGTGAAACATGCACCAAGTTGGGGGTTTGTTATTGATACAAAAACTGGATCAAGCAGCAGGTTGAGTCATGTAAGTCAGGTTGAACTTGACACTGGCAACCACGATTTGATTTGCACCGAAGATGCTCTTCATGAGATGGACATTCCGTCGAGCTGTTTTTTTTTTTCTTTAACATGCACAAACCACTGAATCTAAATTTGTGCAGTCAGTGTGGTGATGTTGATATTGTTAGGGCTTCCACAGCAAAAGAATTGCTGTTGCCCAAGTTCAATTGCAATGCCTACCCATTCATTCATTGGCTTTTAGTAGAAGGCACAGCAAACTTCCAGAAAGCATCAGCAGGTACACAGACTTGTTGAGGAGCATTAGAGGAAGGCAAACCATACAAATTGTGTGTTGATTATACTCCTCACTTCCATAGGATTCTCCCATGGTTAAATACCTTAAGTCATTTCCATTCACCCCCACCTTATCCCACCTCCAGAGTGTCCAAGTTTTCTCAAACCCCCAGCAACCTTTCCCCTAGCTAAGTGTAGCTAGGGTAGGGGTCACACAACTCTTGAACACAATGCCACTTTATTTCACAAATCCAACTGCCCATTACAAGTGTGTGGAAGTGCTCTTGCTTTATATATAAAATATAAATATATTTAAAGCCTGTACAACTGAATTTGGCTAAAAAAACTGAATTAACCTCAAATGGAATGTTTCCTTACAGTTTTAACTGGCTTTTTTTTAAAGATCCACAAGGCCACTACTTTGGTAAACCATAGCCAAATAGCAAACATGTCAAAATACTTTATGGATGTCTTTACCCTTAAAAGGTATTACTATACCCTTTTAATCCTTGTTTTTATAACCTGGGAGAGGCACCGAGATCACTTTTTAAAATTAAAACCTGTCCAGAATACTATGTCTATTGTTGTGTATGTAAGTAGTATATAAAGTAGGTGGAGTCTTTTCATGTAACAGTTATTTGCAGTTAAAGCTGTCTCATGGTAGGGATCAAAGTATATGTGAAAACTGAATTTCAGGTTTAGTAGTTCTGTGCAAAGTATACAAAATGCTCCCTGAGGGCAAAACCAAGCCACTTTTGACACTAAAATGAAAATCACCCATCCTCCCCCCTTCACCCTCAATGTCCCACCACCACTCATTAAGACAGATTCCAAAATTGTGGTAGAATGAACACCTTACATCTTTTCCTCAAACTGGCTTTAATTGGGAAAAGTGTAGCAGACTCACTCATGCCTCTCATATCAACATTCAGCCCCAAGAGCTCTCAGTTCATCTATTTTACCACTGTGTATCTGTCCACAAACTAGATGTTTTATTGTGGTTGCTATTTGGGGGGATTAATTTTCCAGTTCTTGAAGGTCTTCCGGATCCATCGAAATCATTAAGTGTCAACTTGAGCTACAAAATCAGGCTATTTCGAAAGTAAAATTGACAGATCACTTAAGAAAACACAAAGCAAGCTAAGGTTTCAGTAATTAAAAAGAGCATTCAAAATCGAGTTAAGAGCTAGGCCTTCAACAAGGCTAATATTTTAGTCTTCAAATCCCACGGTGTCTGTGATATAAAGAAAGGAATTTCATTAACTAAGGGAATTTTGACCTATCTGCAATGTTTTTTGTATTTTCAAAGTTTCCCATTTTAATTGTGCTTTGAAAAGGCCAAACAAACAAACAAACAAACAAAAAAAAAAAACACCAAACAAATCCAAAAAAACCCCCAAAAACAATAGTTGCACAAAGTCTATCTACATGAAAACAAAATTTTGGATCCTGAAATGCTTGGATTTAGCTGTCAAATTGTTAGCATGTTGGGACCTTGTTTTTAAAAAATGCTCGATGCTTTCTTGTCCCCTCTAAATTAAGGGCTGAAAAGGTTCATTTGAAAAAGTGTAGCACCCAACACTTTGTTGCTGTAAAGAATGGAACCTAAAGGAAGAATGAACCCCAAGTCACGGAATTTAAACTTTGTTTTAAACACACAACCACATATTTAAAAATAAGTCTTGAAAACAGATTCTACACCTTACAATGGTAAATAAAAAAGACAAATACATATTTTATATGTTTTATTCACAAATTTTATAATACCAGTCACACATTTCAAAACCATTTATTTAAAAAAAAGTCAGACCACTCATTTTACACTAGACAGAAACCGTCTCTAGACAATATTTTGGTGGTGGTTGTTAAAGTGGCCTTTTAAAGGAGTTCTCTCTACTGAGAGGAGAACTCGTCCTGTATAACGGTAGTCACTAAACATTAACTAGGAAAAACTAAACCATAAATACAGGGTTGAAAATTACTTTCAAAACTCACACTGGGAGGCTATGTTATCACTAACTTTTGTAATATCTAAATTTAACAGTAACTATTTAAATGACAACACTCAAGACTTCCCACTCCCACCAATAAGGTCACAGAATAGGAAGACTATAGCTAACTAAAGTGGCACAAAGATCACCTCGGTATGTATACCGGGTGAATAAATGTAAACTTTCAATTAAGGAAGAGGAAAAATAATCAGGAACTACACTTTTTAGGAACACTATATAACAAGACATCTATTATGGTCTGTCCTTTCCCCTTCCCCCTACAAGATCCCAAAAGATTAGGGGAAGATTGTTTTCCCCTTTCTTATAAGCTGTGGTTATCTTAAACTCTCCAATAGGAGAGATGAGTACCAAAAGGTACCTTCTAGCCACCCCCACCCCAATATGGGGTTGACGGGTGTGAGCAGCTGCCTGGCTGGCAGGGAGTGGATCCTCCTTCTCTTCCCCTTCGCATCATGTGCCTTTCAGGCGCCATGTTGGGCTCCTACAAGCGGCTGCTCCACTACAGGGCGAATTACCCTACGATCCCCCAATCCCCCCCCCAGCTCACTCCCAAGTCCCTTTTCACCTCCTCCCAGGTCCCAAAACACCATTACCAGAAAGGGGGGATCGTGTGGTGGGATGGGAGATGAACCCATTCCCACTGCATAACGCTAAATGTTGCATTTTAGCTCTTAGTATCCCAACGTGAAGTGGAATTGCCCCCCCCACCCCACCCCACCCCGACCAAGGTCCATCCGAAAGATAGATGTATAGAATAGGAGAGGTCTGAATGGGGTGCTGGTAAGCGGAAGTGGGGCTCCTCCCTCCCCAACCCGCCGCCCCCCTCCCTTACCCGGGGACAGGCCCCGCCATGCTGCGTGTATGAGCCTGAGCGGAGGTGGGGGGGAGGGGGAAGAGACTGTCCCCCTTGGATCAGAGTGGGACCTGGGATGAGGCAGACACTAGTATTAGGGTATTAGAAGAATAGGAGGCTGCGGGGTGTATAAAAACCTTGGCGGTTTGGGCCTCGATGAGGGAGACGATCTCCTTGGCGAAAGGCAGGTTCTCCTCAGCCAGAATGGTCAGCATATTGATGTGCGGTTTACTGTTGAAGGTCAGGTCTTCCAGGGACGACTGATAATCCCGACAGGCGTCCTCCCGGGCCCCCAAGGTACCGGCCTCGGCCGGCGCCGGCTCCGACATCGCGCCGCGGGCCCCCCCTCCGAGATCCGCCGCAGCTGTCGCTGCGCCGCCGCCCGATACCCCGCCTCCCTCGCGACTCCTCTTCCTCCTCTCGACGGGTCACTCGCGGCTCCGGCTTTACCACATGCTGACCACGGAGGGGGGGTTGGGGACGACACCGGGGGGGGAGCCTCGGGTGGGAACCGCAGCCGTCGCACGGGGTGGGGGAGGGGGTTTCTGCCTAGTTCACTCGCCGCCGCTGCTTCTTCTTTCTCCACAGACACAAAATGGCGGCGGCTGTAGCGGCTCCAGCTCCGAAAATGTCTCTGTTCCCAACCGCTGCGTCGTGCGAAATGAACGAGGGGGAGGGGAGACGCTCAGAAAATGGGCGGGCTCCAGCAGAATTCCTAATCCTGATTGGGTATTCCGAGGGAACGAAAAAAGTGTCCCTCCCCCCACAAGACGTCGTCCTACCGCCTTCTTCCTCGGCGCCGCCAGCCTCTAGCAAAGGCTTTCGCAATTCCGACCATGGAGGTGGAGTATAAGAGAAATCTCTTCTCATTGGTCGGTTTGTACAAGACTGTTCGGTCATTTGTTACCATAACAACCCATTCAAAGAGGCCCATTCGTCCCCCGAGGGGCCAACCCAGCAGCCTCACCTAACCAGTTTGAGTAGCTTCGTGGCCGAATCCCGACCCACTTTCCCTCCCCTTTCCGTAGCCGGTACTGGCACCAACTGTGATTCATCCACCAACCCTCCCCTTCAGTTTGGGGAATGCCAGAGCTTGTTGCGGCAGTGGGGGTGGGGATGGGGAGGAGGAGGGTGTCTTCTCGGCCCCAGCTGATGGCTCAGTCCACGCTCCTCAAGTCTCAGGTGCAACTAGCCGTAGGTCCGGGTTGCAAGGACGGCTGCAGTCTCTGCAGCTGTGCGGAGCCAGAGTCCTCCGGGGAACACTCCGGGTTGGAGGCCGTTCTTGCTCCCCTGTAGGGGGAGAAAATGCATAGAATCCCGCCTAACATGACTTACGCAGCTGGGTCCCAGGGCGTCAGTCGGCAGCGAAAGAAGAGCACGGGTGGGCTTCTTTTCAGTTCTAAGGAGAGCCCAGTGACATCCCCACACACACACACACCCCTCGCGGAGGGCAGCGAGCTCCCGGGGCCAACGGCTTCACTATTTACCCCGCACAGAGGGAAGCAATCACTAGGGCTCTCTATCTGCTCAGATCGAAAAATGTGGGGGAGGACGGAATTAATGTGCATTCATTTGTTCACGTGTGTCCGGACCATGGGGGCTCCTAAACCAGGTCTCTACGATTCCTGAATTGTTGGATGTCAGCGACTGAAATTAAACATCCCCTCCCAAAAAAAAAGTTTTGCAAGTCTCTGTAATGTTGCCTAACAGGAGACCGGGAAGCTTTTTTTTTCTTTTAAATTCTCCAATACAGAGATGTTACCTGGAGCTTGGTCTCGGAGGAAGTTTCACTCCCTTTCCCTCTTAATTCCCTCTCCAGTTAATTGCCTGGAGCACATTTCATTGTTTCGCTTCTAAAGCTACAATTAGGCGAAGTAAAAGCTACTTTGTTGTTCCCTAGAGGGAAACAACTCTAGAAGGGCTCGAGAAGCACTTCCCAAGTGGTAATGTTTCCTATATTTTATTTCCCTCTTCCTTGCTTAAGTTTGGGAACCGGAAACAAACCTAAGGATGAGAAAAGGGGCGGGGAGAGGGAGGGGTGAAGCCGACTTGTCACTCACTGGAGGTAAAAATACGATTGGATTGTGAATGAAGCTCGGATCTCAGTAGTTGATGGATCTTTTATTACTGGAGTACCTAGATTGGATGGCTAGTTAATAGTCTACCAAAATTCCACTTTTTCACTGCAGGGTTACCTAACATTCCTCCTCATACTTCAAATGAATATTCTTAATTTTGAAAGCTGTAGTTTATCCTTTGTGGTTCTTTATAAACATGTAAGTGCAGGCCAAACACCTAAAAAGTTTTCAAAGGCCTATTAGTGTTATCTTTTAAAAGTTGGCCACCCATCTTGGTTGTATTGCTTTTTCTACAGATTTTTCTACAGAAACTCTCAGGATCTTTTTTGGAGAAGGGTTTACACGTGTAAACCAGCAAACACCCTTCTTTCCCTTCCCCATCCCCCCCCCCAAGGAAATGTAAGTAGAGTGTAAACTCCTTAAGAGTACTTCCACACTCACAATGTGTGAAAGTTGTTTTGTCTTCCTATCTCCCCCACTTAGCAAAGTACTTTACACTTAGGTGGGTAAAGATGTGTTAAAACCCTTAATTTTTAAGTAGAGCTGAGGTCATACTGGCTCATTGCCCTACAGGATTATTATTGGAATGGGCAACAGTCCTACTTGGGGGAAAGGGAGAGGAATGAAAATCACTCATTAAAATTCATTAAACATGTATGTGAATCATTGCATTTAAACAAAGAAATCACAAGTTCATTTCATATATGTATTCTAAAGGTATAACTTCATATAGTTACACACTCAACTCATTAATATAGATTACAAATTTTCAGATTGTGAAAAGAACTTGATAAAGTAAAACAATTTCAAAATAGCTAAAGATTATCTTTTTTCCCTCTATGTTGTTGTCTTGTATTTCCCTTTGATTCTCTTTAACTCACTAAAAGATTAATAGATTCTTTTCTCTGAGTCACTTCCTAGGATAGAGCTATACTAAAGTTCAGTTGGATGCTTATGAGAACTCAGAGAAACAAAAAAGGCATCCCCTAGAGACTGGAGGGAAATAGAACCTATTATGTTGATTCCCAAAAGTTCTAACAATCCAGAAAAACTGGGAAATGGTTTCTTTGGAAAAGTGACCTGATCCAAACATAGTGGTTTTAACTAAAAGTTTAGAGAACCATATGTCAAAACAACTTGCTATATTTTGGTGTCTAGCCACATTTTCCCCAGGGAAAGTTATACATATCCCTTGAGGCAATTCAGCAACAATGTTTCCTTGATATATTTAATGTATCTAATAAATCTTTTATGTAAATATTTCTTTTTGAAGATGTTTTTCTGTCTTCCAAACAATGTTGTTTGTGAATTCACTTGGAAACTGTATCATAGTATGTCAGCTGTAAAATGGATCTTTTGTGGACCAGACTCCTCATTTTATAGATGGTCTCTGAGAGATTCATTATGTAGCCTAGACACAAATGTCTGACCTGTTAAAGTTTACAAGCATTTTTTAATCACTAAACACAAAAGATAACAAAAAAAGACAAAAGAATCCCTGCATCAAGGAGCATGTCACCATCTAAGCAATAGAATTGGAACCCCAGGTCTACAATTTCAAATCCAAGATTTTCCTTACTTCAACTCCAGTTCCTATTGTGCCACCTCAATTCTTAGCGAAGTACCAGACTCAGTAAAAACCTGATTCCATTTCTTGCCCCCTTCCCGAAACACTATTAGCTATATGAAATTAAATCTTTTAATCCCTTTCCTCTCTACTGAGCCTCACTTTCTCCATCTATAATTTGGTAATAACATCTGCCTTATATATAAATTGTATCAAAAGTGGAATAAATATAAAGACATATATAGATTTGGGAGTCAGCCTCATAAGAATGAAAATAGATGCTATCATTATTAAAATCTCTACCAAATATTAGGGCACAAAGAAATAAAAGAAAAAAAGCCTAGTACAAAACTTTAAGGAACAGCAAAATTTAATGAGGCAAAAGGAAGCTGAGGAACTAACATTAGAGATGAGGAGTCAGAGATGTAAAAGGAGAATGATGAGGCTCCAATATCATGGAAACCAAGGAAGGGAAACAATATAAAGAAATAGATGTCTCCCAGTGTTGATCATAACATCAAGAAGGGATCTCAATAGCCATGTAACCTAATCCCATCATTTTGTATTCAAGGAATACTTACTTTGCATTTTTATGGGTCATATGCCCAATAAATTTTGAGGTGTAAGAGTTCCCATAAAAAAAAAAATATATATTAAATCCAAACACTAGTTCCATGTAAATTAATACATAAAGTACTAAATCAATCTAAGCCCTTTATCTTGCTGACTCTTTTATATGTAAAAGAATTACTCAAGATTTAATCAAAATTTATAACATGCAATGTACTTAGTTTCACATTCTTTACCAAATTTTAAAATAATCCAATCAAAAATAGAGTCACAATGGTGAAATAAAGGTGAGAACTCACCTGAGCTCTTCACCAAGCCCTCCATATTCCTTTAAATAATGACTAAACAAATTTTAGAACATCAGAACACACAAAAAAGACAGAATTTTGGGACTGTGCAACCTTCATGCTAAAAAAAAAAGTCCTATTTTAATAATTAAAAGTTGATAGACTGGGAAAATGAGTAAACAACAGAAGAAGATTCTGACCATAGAAAGTTATTATGATAAGAAAAAGCAAACAAAATGATAAAAAAAAAAAAACCTCGATGCTCCTACATGCAAAGCCTTCAAGAAAAATTAAAATTAAAATTGGTCTCAGGCCATGGAAGAGCTCAAAAGGAATTCTGAAAATCAAGGAAGACAGGAAAAAATTAGGAAGAGACTTGAGAGTGGTATAAAAGGAAATACAAAAAAAAAAAAAAAAAACTAATGAAAAGAATGCCTTAAAAAGTAAAATTGCCGGAGCTATGCTCAAAAAGTTATCAAACTGTGCATACCCTTTGACCCAGCAGTGTTTCTATTGGGCTTATATCCCAAAAAAATCATAAAAGAAGGAAAGGGCCCCACATGTGCAAGAATGTTTGTGGCAGCTCTTTTTGTAGTGGCTAGAAACTGGAAACTGAATGGATGCCCATCAATTGGAGAGTGGCTGAATAAATTATGGTATATGAATGTTATAGAATATTATTGCTCTGTAAGAAACGACCAGCAGAACGATTTCAGAGAGGCCTGGAGAGACTTGCATGAACTGATGCTGAGTGAAGTGAACAGAACCAGGAGATCATTATTCATAGGGGCAACCATACTATATGATGATCAGTTCTGATGGACATGGTTTTCTTCAACAATGAAATGCTTCAAACCAATTCCAACTGTTCAGTGAGAAGAGCCATATACACCTAGAGAGAGGGATGTGAAATGTGGACCACAACATGACATTTTCATGTTCTCTATTGATGTTTGCTTGCATTGTATTTCCTTTATCAGATTATTCTTTCTTGTAGATACGATTTCTCCTTCACAAAAAATGATATGTGGAAATAACTATACATATATTCAATTTCTTAAGTATGCTAACAATTAACATGTAGTGGATATCCTGCCATCTAGGGGAGGGGTGGGGAGTAAGGGGGAAAAACTTGTAACAGAAAGCTTTGTGAGGGTTAATGTTGAGGAATTACCCATGCATATGTTTTGCAAATAAAAAGTATTAATTTAAAAAAAAAAGTAAAATTGCCAAGTGGAAAAGGAAGTACAAGAACTCACTAAGGAAAATAATTCCTTTTTTTTTTTTTTTTTAATTACAGCTTTTTATTTGTATAACATATGTATGGGTAGTTCCCCAACATTGATCTTTACAAAGCTTTCCATTACAAATTTTACCCCCAGTCCCCTCCCCTCCCCTAGATGGCAGGAAGTCCACTACATGCTAATAATGTTGAAATGCTTGAGAAGTTATGCAAGAAAAATCCTATCTACAAGAAAAAAAAAAAGAATCCGAGAAAGGCAACACAATGCAAACAAATGTCAATAGAGATCATGAAAATGTTATGTTGTGGTCCATATTTCATTTCCCTCTCTCTGGGTGTATATGGTTTTCTTCAGTGAACAATTGGAACTGGTTTGAGACAATTCTTTATTGCAGAGAGCCATGTCCATCAGAATTGATCATCATGTAATACTGTTGTTGCTGTGCATGATGATCTCCTGGTTCTGCTCATTTCACTCAGCATTGGTTCATGCAAGTCCCTCCAGGCCTCTCTGAAATTGTCCTGCTGGTCGTTTCTTGCAGAGCAATAATATTCCATAACATTCATATACCATAATTTGTTCAGCCACTCTCCAATTGATGGGCATCCCTTCAGTTTCCAGTTTCTAGCCACCACAAAAAGGGCTGCCACAAACATTCTTGCACAAGCGGGGCCCTTTCCCTCCTCTAAGATCTCTTTGGGATACAGGCCCAGTAGAAACACTGCTGGGTCAAAGGGTATGCACAGTTTGACAACTTTTTGGGCATAGTTCCAAATTGCTCTCCAGAATGGTTGGATCCATTCACAGTTCCACCAACAATGTATTAGTGTCCCAGTTTTCCCACATCCCCTCCAACATTCATCGTTATCTTTTCCTGTCATTTTAGCCAATCTGACAGGTGTGTAGTGGTATCTCAGAGTTGTCTTAATTTGCATTTCTCTGATCAATAGTGATTTGGAGCAACTTTTCATATGACTAGAGATGGTTTTAATTTCATCATCTGAAAATTGTCTGTTCATATCCCTTGACCACTTATCTATTGAAGAGTGGCTTGAATTCCTATATATACGAGACAATTCTCTAAAAATTTTAGAAATGAGGCCTTTATCAGAACCATTAAATGTAAAGATGATTTCCCAATTTGATGCTTCCCTCCTAATCTTGTCTGCATTTGTTTTGTTTGTACAGAAACTTTTTAACTTAAGATAATCAAAATTATCCATCTGGTGTTCAATTAGGAGTTCCAGGTCTTCTTTGGACATAAATTTATTCCATCTCCACAGGTCTGAGAGATAAATTATATTACGTTCCTCTAACTTGCTTACAAAGTCCCTCTTTATATCTAGATCATGAACCCATTTAGATCTTATCTTGGTATGTGGTGTTAGGTAAGGGTCAAGCCCTAATTTCTTCCAAACTAGTAGGAAAATAATTCCTTAAAAATTAGAATTGAACAAATGGAAGCTAATTACTTTAGGAGAATTCAAGAAAGAATAAAATGTGAAATATTTCATTGGTAAAACAACTGACCAGAAAATTAGATCCAGGAGAAATAATTTTAAAATTATTGGTCTAATCTAAGCATATTATAAGAAATCAAGAAAAACTGTCCTGATATTCTGGAACCAGAGGGTAAAATAGAAATTGAAAAAATCTACCAATCACCTCCTGAAAGATTCCAAACAGAAAAAACCCAGCAATATTATAGCCTAATTCCAAAACTCTCAAGTCAAGGAGAAAATATTGCAAGCATCCAGAAAGAAACAATTCATATAATAGAGTCACAGGATAACACAAGATTAACAGCTTCTACATTAAAGGATCAGAAGGTTATGATATTCTTGAGAGCAATGGTAGGATTACAACCAGGAATCACCTACCCAACACATATGAGTATATGCCTTCAGGGGGAAAAGATGGATATTAAATGAAATAGAGGATTTTCAAGCATTCATGATAAAAAGCTGAATAGAAAATTTGATTTTCAAATATAGTACTTAGGAGAAGCATAAGGAGGTAATAAGGTTTAGCTCTTTATATTCCTACATGGGTGGATAATACCTGTAACTCATAAGAACTTTCTCATTATTATGGCAGTTAGAAAAAATATAGAGGGGCAGCCAGGTGGTGCAGTGGATAGAGCACCAGCCCTGAAGTCAGGAGGACCTGAGTTCAAATCTGATCTCAGACACTTAACATTCCCTAGCTGTGTGACCCTGGGCAAGTCATTTAACCCCAATTGCCTCAGCAAAAAGCAAAAAAGAAAAAGAAAAAATATAGAGACAGAGGGTACAGGTGTGAGTTGAATATGAAGGGATCTTTTCGTTTTTATTAAAGCTTTATATTCTCAAAACATATACATAGATAATTTTCAACATTCACCTTTTCAAAACATTGTATTCCATTTTTTTTTCCTTCCCTTCCTTCCACCCCCTTCCCCCAGATGGCAAGTGATCTAATATGTTAAACATATGCAATTCTTCTATATGTATTTCCACAATTATTATGCTGCACAAGAAAAATCAGATCAAAAAGGAAAAAAAAATTTAAAGAAAATAAAAAACAAGAAAAAAGATGAAAATGTTATTTTTTGGTCCACACTCAGTCCCCACAGTCCTCTCTCTGGGTACAGATGGCTCTCTTCATCACAAGCCCATTGGAAGTGGCCTGAATCACCTTGTTGTTGAAAAGAGCCAAAAGGGAGGGAATGGGAGGGTGGCACCTAATTGGCGCAGTGGATAGAGCACCACCAGTCCTGAAGTCAGAAGGACCTGAGTTCAAATTTGGCTTCAGACTCTGGGTAAGTCACTTTGCCTTAGCAAAAATAAATAAATAATAAAATTAAATTAAAAAAACAAAAAACAAAAAAACAGAATTGATCACTATGTAATGTTGCTGTGTACAATATTCTCTTGGTTCTACTCATTTTACTTAGCATCAGCTCATGTAAGTCTCTCCAGGCCTCTCTAAAATCATCCTTCTGATCGTTTCTTATAAAACAATAATATTCCATAACTTATTCAGCCATTCTCCAAATGATAGGAAGCCACTCAGTTTCCAGTTTCTTGCCTTTACAAAAAGGGCTGCTGCAAACATTTTTGCACACAGGTCCTTTTTGAAGGGAAATATCTAAAAAATTAAAGGGTAGAAGAGGAATGTATTGGGAGAATGGAAAAGGGAGAGGTAGAATGGCATAAATTATCTGTCATAAAATTGGCAAGAAAAAGCTTTTACAATGGAGGAAAAGAGGGAGAACAGAGG
The DNA here is from genome assembly GCA_023553655.1 of Myrmecobius fasciatus. Lineage (NCBI taxonomy): Eukaryota > Metazoa > Chordata > Mammalia > Dasyuromorphia > Myrmecobiidae > Myrmecobius > Myrmecobius fasciatus. Next base: position 144,174 of record JAJPUD010000380.1, on the reverse strand, counting down.
GTAAGGAGTGAGTCCTTCATCAGAATTTGCTCAAAGGGGCAACTACATGGCACAGTGGATAGAGGACCAGTCACTGGCCTCAGACACTTAATACTTCCTAGCTGTATTACCCTGGGCAAGTCACTTAACCCCAATTGCCTCAGCAAAAAAAAAAAAGAAAAGAAAAAAGAATTTACTCAAAGAGGAAATAACATACACACTCAGTATAGGTATGGAAATCTATCTTACCTTGCAGGAAAGTAGGAGGAAAAGGGGATATAAGAAGGAAGGAAGGTGATCAAAGAAAGGACAATTTGGAGGAGAGGATGGTCAGTAGCAAAATACTTTTTAGGAAGGTCAGGATAAAAGGGGAGAGGGAATAGAATAAATGGGGGAAATATAGTTAATTACCAATAGTAGTTGGGAAAAGAATTTTGAAGCAAGTTTCTCTGATGAAGGCATCCTATAGGGATATAGGGAACTGAGTCAAATTTATTTAAAAAAAAATTCCCCAATTGATAAATGATTAAAAGATATAAACTATACCCAAAGGGCTATAAAATCATGTATATCCTTTGACCTAACAATAACACTATTGGGCATGTATCCCAAAAGAGATTTAAAAAAAAAAAAGAAAAGGACTTATATGTACAAAAGTATAGCAGCTATCTTCTCAGCTCAAAGAATTGGTAATTGAGGGGATGCCCATCAACTGGAGAATGGCTGAGTAAATTGTAATATATGATTATGATGCAATAGTATTGTACTTTGGGAAATAATAATCAGGATGCTCTCAGAAAAACTTGTAAAGTCCTCCATGAATTCAAGCAAAGTGAAATGTACTATGTACAACACAATAGCAATGTTGAGGGATTTTTTTGTTGTGCTATTCTCAGCAATATAATAATTCATGACTACTCTGAAGGAATTATGATAAAAATGTTATTTATACCCAGAGAAAGAACTGATTATGTCTGAATACAGATTGAAGCATCCTTTTAAAAGAAAAAAAAACACCTTATTTTTATTGAGGGGTTTTTTTTGGGGGGGTGGATCTATGTTTTACTTCACAACATGACTTTTATGGAAATTTTTTGCATAAATTTACATAATTAATGAAGAGTGAAGGTGGAGAGGGAGGGAGAGAATCTGAAACTGTTTTATATGTAAAACATATAAAATAAAAATATTAGATATTAAATTTAAAAAATAAATGGAACTCCTTCACCCACAGGTATAAGTGCGATCTGAATGGGACACATCCTTACAAATCATTGACTTTGTTCCCTACCTGTTATATCCTGAAATTTTGCCAGAGTTTGAAAAGGGACAAATCTTTACACTGTCTTAAAGAGATCTTAAAGGAGGGAAAGGAACTCATGTGTGCAAAAATGTTTGTGGCAGCCCTTTTTGTAGTGTCAAGAAACTTGAAACTGAGTGGATGCTCATCAGTTGGAGAATGGCTGAATAAGTTATGGTATATGAATATTATTGTTCAGTAAGAAATGATCAGCAAGATGATTTTAGAGATTTGGAGAGTCTCTAAAACCCATGAATTTAAAACCTGGAGAGACTTACATGAATTGATGCTAAGTGAAATAAGCAGAGTCAGGAGATCATTGTACATGGCAACCACAAAATGATGGACATGACTCTTTTCAACAATGAGATGATCGAGGCCAGTTCCAATAATCTTATGATGAAGAGAGCCAGCTATACCCAGAGAGAGGACTGTGGAAACTGAGTGTGGATCACAACATAATATTCTTATTCTTTTTGTTATTGTTTGCTTGCATTTTGTTTTCTTGCTTATTTTCTTTCCTTTTTGATCTGACTTTTCTTATGCAGTAAGATAATTGTATAAATATGTTTACATAGGGCAGCTAGGTGGTACCATGGATAAAGCAGCAGATCTGAAGTCAGGAGGAGTTAAGTTCAAATCTGGCCTCAAACACTTAACACTTCCTACCTGTGTGACCTTGGGCAAGTCACTTGACCCCAATTGCCTCAGCAAATAAATAAATATGTTTACATATATTGGATTTAACCTATATTTTAACATGTATAACATATATTGGATTGCTTGCCATCTAGAGGAGGGAGTAAGGGGAAGGATGCTAAGAGCAATATTTGGGGGAGAGTAGCCAGGTCTCACTTATCATGTACTTTGTACTTCAGTGCGCATCTGGTATGGCAGTTCTTTATTCAGCCTCCATTGCCTTCCTTGCCTTCTTCCTTGCTTTCTTCCTTGCCTTCCTCCTTCCCTTACAACCAGCATTGCTTATATCTTCTCTCCTCTCCTAGCTTAGCCTCCTAGCCTTGCTCCTTGCTTAGTCCCTCCTCCTATTCTAGCCTCTCAGCATCACCTGACCCCTCCTCCTTGCCTCCTTCCTTCCCCCACTCTGTGGTCATGACCTTTGTCCATTCTCCCACACCCATCATCAGTAATTAAGTTTGTATTGAAAGGAGGTATTCAATATTGGAGGGTGTGGTTCTCCTTTCAGCAACAGAGCACGGCCTCCTAGCAAGCCTTTCTCAGACTAATCTCGGGGTCTCATGTTTCTCAAGGGAATCACAAACCACACCCTTTGATCCTCAATTCAAGGACAAACTTCTTTCACCAGGGTCCCCAAAATCTCAGACCCTAACAGAAGGAGGGGAAAATTTGGAACACAAGGCTATGTATGCAACAGTCAATGTTGAAAAATTATCCATGCAATATTATTGTTCTGTAAGAAACGACCAGTAGGACGATTTCAGAGAGGCCTGAAGAGACTTGCATGAACTGATGCTAAGTGAAATGAGCAGAACCAGGAGATCATTATACATGGCAACAACAAGACTCTATGATAATCAATTCTGATTTAACAATGAGGTGATTCAAACTAGTTCCAATTGTTCAGTAATGAAGAAAGGGAAAGGTCTATGGGATCTGAATGTGGACCACAACATAGCATTTTCACGCTCTCTATTGATGTTTGCTTGCATTTTGTTTTCCTTCTCAGGTTTTTTTTTCTTGTAGATCCAATTTTTCTTGTACAGAAAAATAACTGTACAAATATGTATACAACTATTAGATTTGTCTTGTATTTTAACATAATTAACATGTATTAGACTTCCTGCCATCTAGGGGAGGGAGTGGGGGGGAAGAAGGGAAAAATTTGTAGCAGGCTTTGCAAGGGTCAGTGTTGAAAAATCACCCGTGCATATGCTTTGCAAATAAAAAGCTTTAATTTAAGAAAAAGAAAAATTATCCATGCATGTGTTTTAAAAATAAACTGCTTTCCCAAAAAATGAAATGAGGACACGCCTTTTGTAAACAGAAGTGAGTGACTATGTATCTGTCTTTGCAATGATAACATCCCTTTTGTACTTTTGTCAAAAGAGCCAATCTACATAAATCATTGTCATAATATTACTCTCAGTTGAAATATTTACTTACACCCACTCTGGCCCTTCTTTGAAAAGAACCTAAACACTTTTTCTGTGGTTCTGGCTGGTATAAGAAAAATATATATATATGTTGATACTACCTGTGCTTGACTTGTAAATCTGTGAACCTTGCCTGTTTAAAATTTTTAAAGGTTAATTTTACAAGTAAAAAAAAATTCCAAATTAGTTGATGTTGCATTAATATTCAGTAACTCTTAAGATACTTTTAAAAATTGTAAGCATATTTAATATCAATCCAATCAATAAATATAAAGTGACATATGCCAGGCATAGTGCTAAGTGCTGGATATACAAAAAGGAAAAAAACAGTTCCTGCATTCAAGGAGCTTACAATCTAATGAGGGAGACTACATACAATAAATATTTATAAATCAAGCAATATACAGAATAAATAGGAAATGACAGAGGAAAGGCACTAGGATTAAGAAGGGTTATGAAAGGCTTCCAGTAGAAGGTAAGATTTTAGTTGGGATTTAAAGGAAGCTAGGAAGGTTGATGGACTGGGGAGAGCATTCCAGGGTTTGGGGAACAGAAACAAAGCCCCAAACTGAGAGGGAGCCAAAAGGCTATGGTCACTATATCAAAGAATGCCTATTGAAGAATAAAGTATAAAAAACACTAGTAGGTAGCAGGGAGTTAGATTAGGAAGGGCTTTGGATGCCAAATGGAGCATTTGCTTTAGGAGGCAATAGGAAGCCACAGTTTATTTGGTTAGGAGGAGGATTGGGGATCTGGTGCTGATAGGATTAGACATGTATTTTAAGAAAATTACTTTAGTGACTGAATGGAGGATGGATTAAAGTAAAAAGAGACAGGCAGGCATACCGATCTGTAGGCTATTTTAATAAACCAGGTATGAAGTGATAAGAGCCTCACACTAGAATCGTGGCAGTGATAGAATATAGGAGGGAGCATATTTGAAAGATCTTGCAAAGGTAAAATTTATAAGCCTTTGCAGCAAAGTGGGTATTGGAGGGGGGGTTATTAAAATTCAGGAATCTAGGGGTGACTCCTAGATTGTGAGTCTGAGAGACTGGGTAGGACTAGCCAGAGACTAGGTCCAAGTGATTTATACTAAGGATATATTTTCCTATAATATGATTTGTCTATGGAAGTCCTAGTGGAGAAATTCCCTCCACCAATGCTTATTAGAGTTTTGTGGGGTCATTGCCATTCCTCTTTTCATATATTGTTGTCCATTAAAATGTAAAAAACTCCTTTGTCTTCCTTTCACTTCTCCATTGCTTAGTATATAGTGACTGGCCCGTAGTGAGTCATTTAATAAATGCTGTTATTCATTCATTCACTAAGTAATATTTACCCAGAGTCAAACAAGTAGTAAACCTGAGTCAGAGGCAAGAATAGAATCCAGGTCTCTTGGACTCACAAACCAGCTCTTTATCTAGTATGCAACATTGCCTCTTTTTAACTTTGTACCTTTGCTTCTTGGGAATCATGATGGCTTAGCTGGAAAACAAATTGATTAGGATATATTATAACACGTATTTATTTTTATACTATATATGCCATTGACAACTACAATTGCATTTACCAAATGAATGAACTATCCCATGATAATTTATAGTGAGACTTCATATTTGTATAATACTTTACAATTTGCAAAGGGGCTTTCATATAGATATCATATATATGTATATATATTCATACATACACACCCATATATAGATATATACATAATATATATGTATATATACATTTCATTTTGTACCCCAGATAGGTCTTTTTTTTTTGCTTTTTTTTTTTAGATGAGTTTAAAAATTTAATATATGACAAAGTTACATCCCTTATGAGGCTGGACTTGGAATTAGGAAACTCTAGATTCAGACTTCTTCTATCATTGAAAAAGCTATTTAGCACTGGGCAAGACATTTAACCTCTCTGTAAGTTTCTTCATCCACAAAATGGAGCTCATTATAGTGTCTACCATACAGGGTTGTTTCTAGTGTCAAATAAGATTGTAACTATGGGGTTGTTGCTAGTTTTAGATGAGATTGGTTTGTAAAGCACTTTACATGCCTACCTTAAATTTAATATAAATGTCAAATTTAAATTTAATATAAATGTATACTGTTTATTATTAAATATTATAACATTTATATTCAATGTAATATAAATGTCAAATAACTTACAAGTGATAAAGAAAGAACAAGAATCTCAAGTCTTCTAACAGGTCCCTAGGTCATCATGCTGCTCCCCTTGCTATTGGAGGAAGTATACCATAGTGGAGAGTTGAATTTGTACTCAGAGAAGATGAATTGAAATCTTGGTTCTACTATTTATTACCCATCTGAACTTGGACTAGTCACTTAAACAAATCCCTTTCAGATTCAGTTTCCCTAAATAGTGGGATAGATTAGATCAGAGATGTAAAATATTTTACCCTTACAACTAGATTAGGTAATCTCAAAGATCCCTTATGTTTCATCTTTAAATCTATTAATTTATGACCCATTTTTGCAAACACATATATGCTTCTGGGTTTGCTTAATAGAAGAAGTATACAGCCAACATAGCCTAGCAGATTAATAATAATAATAATGATAATTTATACAATATTTTGTATACAATGAATATTTATACAATATTTTTAGGGTTTGTAACATGTTACTTTTGAGGCACCTCTGACCAAAAAAAAAAAAGTAATAATAATAATAAGCACTGTTCTAACTAATAAAAATTTATAATACAGATAAAACATTTAAATGTTTTTTTTTATATTTATGATTTATGTTATTATTATGAATTATGAATTATGAAAAAATCATTATTACCCTTTGGTCTCTGCTTCATCTCCCTCTCCAGCTTCTAGATATTGTCAACCTAGCATTTCAACTATCTTGACTCCAAAACTGTCTTCACTCAGATTTTCAGCTTTTGGCCTTAATTCACCATGATTTCTATTCATAAAGAATTTTCTTTCCCCAACTATATTCCAACTGTATCATAGCAAAAGAAAAAATGTCATATCTGCTTTTACTCTGCATTTCTAATTAAATCAATTTCAGAATTGCATATGTTATTTTAAGTAGTAATATAGGAAGATAGATACAGAGTTGCAAGGTAATCTTAGTGTAACTCCCTCTTCCCCTAATTATAAAGAAACTTAAGAGCCAGAGAAGGCAAGTGGCTTGCCTTAGGTCACACAGCATAACCCCAAATTTAAATTAGACCATCTGACTCCAGATATCAATAAAAGTGCTTTTCCACTATATAATACTTACTAGTGGAAAATGTGGTGTTTATAGCAGTAGAGGGGTAGGGAGTACACAGGCAAAGTGTGTGACATTAAAATTAGCAGAATTCTACAGAGAAGGAAGGAATTTGTGGCCAAAGAAGAACTAGAGTGACATTATGGAATGCAAAATGGATAGTTTTGATTATATTAAGTTAAAAAGGTTTTGTGTAAACAAAACCAATGCAGACAAAATTAGAAGAGAAGTAGTAAACTGGAGAAAAAAATTTATATCCAGGAAGGGTCTCATTTCTAAAATATATAAAGAATTGACTCAAATTTATAAGAATACACGCCATTCTCTAACTGATAAGTCATCAAAGGATATGAACAGACAATTTTCAGATGAAGAAATTAAAACTATTTCTAGTTATATGAAAAAATGCTCTAAATCACTATTGATCAGAGAAATGCAAATTAAGACAACTCTGGGGTACCACTACACACCTCTCAGATTGGCTAAAATAACAGGAAAAGATACTGATGAATGTTGGAAGGAATGTGAGGAAAGTGGGACACTAATACATTGTTGACGGAGTTGTGAACTGATCCAACCATTCTGGAGAACAATATGGAACTATGTGCAAAGGGCAATCAAAGGGCTTTGGTTCAGCAGTGTCTCTACTGGGCCTGTATTATAAAGAGATCATAAAAAAGGGAAAAAGATCCATGTGTGCAAAAATGTTTGCAGCTCTTTTTATAATGACAAGGAACTGGAAACTGAGTGGATGCCCATCAGTTGAAGAATGGCTAAATAAGTTATGGTATATGAATGTTATGGAATATTATTGTTCTATAAAAAACAATTAGCAGGATGATTTCAGAGAGGTCTGGAGAGATTTACTAAGTGCTAAGTGAAATGAGCAGAACTAGAAGATCATTGTACATGGCAACAAGACTATACGAAAATTAATTCTGATGGACGTGGCTCTTTTCATTAGTGAGGTAATTCAGGCCAGTTTCAAGTCTTGTGATGGAGAGAGCCATCTGCATCCAAAGAGAAGACTGTAGGGACAGAGTGTGGATCACAACATAATATTTGCACTTTTTTGTTTGTTTGTTATATGCTTGCATTTTGTTTTCTTTCTCATTTTTTTCCCTTTTTGATCTGATTTTTTCTCGTGCAGTATGATACTTGTGGGAATATATATAGAAGAATTGCACATGTATTAGCATTTATTGGATTACTTGCCATGCAGGTATTGGGGGTGGGGAGTGGGGAGAGGACGGAGGAAAGGGAAAGAGAGGGAGAAAAAAAAATTGGAACACAAGATTTTGCAAGGGTGAATATTGAAAACTTTTGATGCATATGTTTTGACAAAAAAAAGCATTAATAAACTTCAAAATAAAATAAAATTTTAAATAAAAAAATTAGCAGAATTTTGCTTTCTTTACTATCATAGCCTTAGTGCCTAAGTGCTTATCCTAGACCTTTTTCAATTTTACAAAATATTGTGTATACTTCCTTTGGATGACTTCCCAATTCTTTACCAGTAGGTTTCCAGATTAGGTTGCCAAGGAGCAACTACCACAGGTTCTGTAGTTTGGGTCACACTTTGGTTCATAAACCTCCAGTAGTGTGCTTCCCATTAATAATCAGTTATGATACACAATTAGCTCTTAACAAAGACAGTTATTAACATAGAGTAAAAAAAAAAGTTGCTACAAAATATTCCTTCCATAAATTTGGAGATTGCTCTCCCACAAGTATGTACAATGTCAAAATTTAGGAAACAATATTAGTAAGCTGAATGTATAAGGTAAATGTATATGATAAAAGGCAACTCAACTCCTGGTTGATCAAAGCCTGGAATCACAACTTTCTCCTTGGTTGAACTTGAAACTTCCAAGGCTAGTTATCTCTTGAATCTTTTGTCTGCTTCTGGGGGGTCATTCTTCTTGAAACTGCTTTCTCAAGTGACTTTCTTCTATGATATGCATCCATATCTCTCTAATATGTCTTTGCTCCAGGCTGATAACAGTGTTTGATCCAATATAAATCCGCGTGTTTGCATATATGTGTATGTATTTTTTCATATATATGTATATGTATATATATCACATATAAATATATATATATATATATCACATATAAATATATAATGGAGGGAATAGGAATTCACGTAGAATTTAAAGCCATCAGCAGTATGGCTAATTTGTTTATTCAACTAATTTTAATTCCCTTCTTGACTCAGAGAGGCATTAACACAAAGGGATTATGGGATGTTCTATTTGTTAATATATTAAAAACTTATGATTTATATAAACTATATAAACTGAAGGAGGATGGAATATCTTCTGACATTATAGATAAAACAAGTCCTTTAAAATTAGTACATACTAAATATTCTTCACATTTTCAGAAAGTATTTGTATAACACCTAAATAATTTAGACAAGTAAAATTTCCAATCTAATCTAACAAGCATTTATTAGATAATGCAAGGCAGTTTTAGATACTATGGATAAAAGACAAAATGAAAAATATATCCCACCTTCAAGAAACTTACATTCTATTGTGTTGACATTTTCACTTTTGTATTCTTAATGCTTTTTCTATAACTAGAATTTGAAAATTAAAGAGGAAAGTCTACCAATAAGAAGTTGTTGCATCATCCTGATTTTTAATGCTTGTCTCTCAGCAAAAGGCCATTGTATTGTCTCACAAAAAATGAGACAGAGCACATGTCCAGAGCTCTAAAGGAGAAGGCCCATTACAGTTATCAGATCTTTCCCATGATAGCATAAGGATCATAGGATAATAGATTTAGAGCTGAAAGAGATAATAGAGAGACCTGCAAGTATAAACCCCTCGTTGTACAGATGAGAATACTAAGGGACAGTGTAGTTAAGTGAACTTGACCAAAGTCATACAATAAGTGTCTGAAATAGGATTTGATAGTTTCAAGTTGTCTTAAATGCAAGTGCGATGTTCTCTCCATTGTGCCATATCATCTTCAATGGAATTGGAGGCATTATGGCATAATGGAAATAATGTGCTATACTGGTCAATATTATATTTGTATCTAATACTGTATTTGTTGGGTGATTATTTTCATTAAGTCCTTTGCTGGCATAGATGTGACTCTGGATTCTCAAGGGCTATGCCAGGTAAATGTATGCTTTGTACATTCTATCAAATTGGAAAGGCTTTTGAGTACAGTCTTGAGAACAGACTCTATCTACTTTCCAAGGGCAATCCTAGCTAAATTCAGAAACCTTAATTACTAGTTCACGGACTACATAATAATTAATCCCTTAGCCATGACAACACATGAAACAAAGAAAAAATACAAAATGTTCATTAGATGTATTTGTACTCCATCTGTTTCTACAGCCCTGGAGGCACAGTGATAGAAAAGGTAGAAGAGAATTGTAAAAATCTTAAAAATTTTTAAATCAACTTTAATTTTTTTTTTTATTTTTACAAGCATTTAGTATCCCTGCATTGAGTGAATATTAAAAAAAGGAGAGAGAAAAAAATCTTTGGAACAAAAATCTACAGTCCAGCAAAATAAATTTCCACAATAGTATGTAAAGTATTATATAAGTAATAATAGTGTTATTACTGAGTCAAAGATCAAGTGCAATGTTTAATTACTCTTAGGACAAAGGTTCAAACTACTTTCTAGAATGACTGGACCAATTCTCAGCTCTATCAACAATGCACCAGGGTTTAAATAAATGTCTGTTTCCTATAGCCCCTCTAACAATTTTAAATCAGTTTTTAAAGGAGGAAATTTTTCCTTGAGAAAACTTAATAGTTCAAACTCTTAAATTTTAATGTCATAATACCAAAAATGATTGTTTTAGTGAATATTGTGATGTTATAGCTTTTCTCTCAGTATAGCTGACAGAAGATTGGACCTCAATTCCTGCCTCCTAAAATATATAATAGCTGAGATCAGCATTATGAGGGTATAATAGACTGGATAAGTTCATTAATATTGACCAAACATAGCTTTTTGTATTTATGTAAAGACATAGACTATACAAAATTTACATTTACATTTTTTTTAACATAAAGTTGTCATATACACTGGGGGAAAAATCAGATTTGTTTTAAATATTTAAGAATTAGCGACCTTCCACTTTTCCCTATTGATGTATTATTCACTTATGGACTGCTGATGATAAGCTATTCAGAAGAACACAGTACACTGGTCTCTTCAGTTTCCATATACGGAATCAAATGAGCTATTATAGATGAAAGCATTTCACAAATTGCAAAATGTTCTTCAAACACAAGGTTTGGTTTGATTTTCTATCACTATTAATGCTATTCTTAAGTCTTCAAGGCAGGCTGAATGAACATAGATACTATCTATCTATGCCTCTGCTGTGGTTACTTTGTGTTTAACTCCAGAGTCTTTGCTTTCACCTACATTGTATGATCTTAATTACTGGTCTAATTATGAAGGTGAGTGCTTGCACAATTGAGAAATATTTAAGGGTGGAAGTTGGGAAAATAATGTAGGATCTTCTGTCTTAAAGTTTTGAAAAGAGATAAGAAATCAACAATACAACAACCATTTATCAAGCACATTCATTGAAAATTGAGTTACTTTGTTCAAAGTCACCAGGATGTTTTGGAGTTTTTATTGTTTAGAATCCAAGATCCTTACCCCAGAACCTGTTTAACTTGAATAGGTCAGGTTATTTCACAGACACTGAAACCTGACCTTCTTGTGACTTCTTCTACAGTTACTGTATGAGATGTTAGTGAAAAGCACTTAGGACAATTCCTGGCATATAGTGCATATAGTTGGCAATTGCCAATTTCTGAGGTGTAAAAGCTTACAGTGAAAATTTAACAATCAGACTTTGCCATAAGTATAAGCTGACTACAGCACATCCCTCAAAGTCCTGGGGAGCAGAAACATGCACATGGATCTTTATTATTTTCTCCAACTTGTATTGAAGCCAGGGTCACATACAATAACACTGAAAGAGATGGGCAGGAAATATCTGTACTATCACATTTGATCTGTTAAAGGCTCTAATTTTCCTCAAATCTTTTTTTCAATTTATTCTTCTTCCTCCCCCCTCCAAAAAATATGCTTCTTGTTAATATATACATATATGTGTGTATATATATATATATATATATATATATATATATATACAGAGAAAGAGAGAGAGAGAGAGAGAGAGAGAGAGAGAGAGATTAGTCTGAGAAGAGCACACCAACATTATGGACAATGTAAGTTCAATTCTTTTCCCCTTTATCAAATATGGGTAGAACTTGTCACACATCTTTGGTTCATGATTTCTACTGTGTTCCCTTGTCCTTGTACTTATTCCTAATAAAGAGGGCTAGAATAGTCTTAGCCCAGGAGACAATGTGAGGAAAGCTAGGAAGTGCAAAGTAAGAAAATAGGAAAATGTAGGGAAGTTTCAAGGAATATGGGATATTCCAATTAGGCTGGCATAACTATATGAAGGGAAGTTGTATGAGGTTAAACTACAAAGCTGAGTGGTACCAGATTTTCACGCTTATAAGATCATAAATTTATAGTTGGAAAGCATCTTCCTCTGGTTTTAAGATGAGAAAACTGAGGTGAGACCAAGAGGTTATATGACTTGCTCAAGGTCATATAGCTAGTATGTGTCTGAGGCAGACTTTGAACTCAAGTCTTTTCAACTCCAAGCCCTGCAATCTATCCATTGTTTTATTTTGAAAGACTATAATTTTCAGATAATGGAATCTGAACTACATTCCATGGGGTTGTAGAGAACCATGGAAGATTTCTGAGTAGAGAGAATTGATGTGATAAGATTTAAGATTGGACTTTAAACTCTTATTCTCAGTAGAGAAAGATATCTCTGGTCATAATCTTTTGGGTACCCTTTGCTTTTTTTCCACTTGAAGAACATTAAGTCCCACCCAAGCTTTCTCCTTCAGACTAAAAGTCTCAGTTCTTTTCATAGTTCTAGAGGAGGGTAAGTTTTCTTTTCTTTCTTTTTTTTTTTAATTAAAGTTTTTTATTTGTATAACGTATGTATGGGTAGTTCCCCAGCATTGATCTTTACAAAGCTTTCCATTACAAATTTTACCCCCAGTCCCCTCCCCTCCCCTAGATGGCAGGAAGTCCACTACATGCTAATAATGTTGAAATACTTGACAAGTTGTGCAAGAAAAATCCTATCTACAAGAAAAAAAAAAAAAAAAGAAAATCAGAGAAAGGAAACACAATGCAAGCAAACCTCAATAGAGAGCATGAAATCCCTCTCTCTGGGTGTATATAGTTTTCTTCAGTGAACAATTGGAACTGGTTTGAGACAGTTCTTTGTTTCAGAGAGCTATGTCCATCAGAATTGATCATCATGTAATATTGTTGTTGCTGTGTATAATGATCTCCTGTTCTGCTCCTTTCACTCAGCATCAGTTCATGCAAGTCTCTCCAGGCCTCTCTGAAATCGTCCTGCTGGTTGTTTCTTACAGAGCAATAATATTCCATAACATTCATATACCATAATTTATTCAGCCACTCTCCAATTAATGGGCAACCATTCAGTTTCCAGTTTCTAGGCACTACAAAAAGGGCTGCCACAAACATTCTTGCACATGTGGGTCCCTTTGAGGAGGGTAAGTTTTCACAGCTGCTAGTTGATAAAATATGTCAAACATACCTCAGAAATTGGCAAATGCTACACATCAGAGCCTGATTTATTGTTTTGATTGTCTAAAATGGGAAAGGGAGGGAATAAACATTTATATAGCACCCAATATATGTCAGGAACTGTCTTAAGCACTTTTTACCAATATTTTATGAAAGCAACTGTAGGAGATAAGTACTATTATCTCAAATTTAGAGTTGAGAACACTGAAGCAGAGTTTGACTTATTTGCCTAGGGTCACTTAGCTAGTAAGTGTCTGAGGCCTGATTTAATCTCAGGTCTTCATGATTCTAGAATCAGTGCCCCATTCATCTGAATCTAGATTTAAAGTGATGGAGAAAATGTTAATAATTAAAGTAAACTTAGAGGTATATCATGCCTTTCAGAGAGCTGGTTGTTAAATATTTACTAGTGTCAAGATAGTAGGAGATACTCTTTTCCAGAGCTAAAATTCAGGAAGAATGCTTATGCTCTGAGCTTGCCTTAACAATTCTTCACACTCTGGATGATCTCACCCTCTGGCAAAATCACATAATTATTGTATTGCTTTGACCAGCACTACTAGATCTCTGAGCTCGGACAAGCACTAGATAAATCCGGTCATGGAGCTCTGCTATGAATTAAACTTGTCTCATTATTGTTCTTAGCCCCTCATTGTCAAGGCTACAACTCACTGTGCAATCATTGATATAAGTAGGGAGATCTCTGCACACTGGCTCAGGTTCCCCCACTAGAGGCAGGGACTCCGAACATGTTTCTAGACTCTCTTCACTTGCAAGCCATTTCCCTCACTTTGAAAGTAAAGTTCTGTTTGATTCCTGATTCTCCTGTCTCTAGCCTGCTCTATTCAAGTTAGGTAATTCATAGATTAGAGGCTGGTTCGGTCTAGTTAATAGCAGCATAACTCTATAGAATCTCTGCTAGATATAGAGTACATAGCAAAATGGACTCATAGATTTAGAAGTGGAAGGATCTCAAAGCTCATTTAATTCCACTCCCATTTTGGTGAGGAAATAAGCCAGGAAAGTTTAAATGATTTGCCCAGGTCACACAGATAGGGAAAGCCAAAAATTCCTATACTTGATATTTTTGGGATCTCATAGAGCTGCAAAGGACCTAAAATCAGCTCTCCAACACCCTGATTTTCCAGACAATAAAAATGAGCCCCTTCCTTAACAAGCAAGTATGTAAAAGGGCCAGGAATTCCAGCCAGGATATTTGACTCCAGAGCTAATTCTCTATACTCAAAGGCAAATAAGATAGGGTACTATACTTGCGTTTTTTATTTCCTTTCCCAACTGTAAGCTGCAAGAGTAATAGAACTAAGACCTTATATAGATGTTGTGGGTTTTCCCATAGAGAACACTATATTTGGCATACACTGGTTACTTCATGTCTGTTTAAAGAAAAGAGGAGGAAAAACATCCTTGACATTTCAGATCAAAATCTATGATTTGGCCCCAACTTGCCTTTGCAGTTTTATTTCTGTGACATTTCTAGGTATCTGGGAGGCAGGGGAGATTTGGAGGGAAAGAATTCTCACTTTCTTCCTTGTAATTGTTAACCAGGAAACCCAAGGAAATACATGCAAAATACTCCTTAGGCATACTGTAATACTCCTCATTGCAAATATGTAATTCAAAATATTATAGAGGAAAATTTGTATTAAGAGGAAAATTCAAGGAAATACAAGAATATGATTCTTAAAACAATTCTAATGTATGTAAATTTTCTGACAGCACTAAATTTAGGGGGTAGAGGAATCATTATTTTCTCTCTTTCCTTCTCTTTCCATGGCATTTCTCTTGGGACTCCCACTTTACCCATCTCAATATCATGTCCACCTGTCTGTTTTTCAGGTTCAATAAGGACAAATCTCAAGCTTTGTCAATCTATCTGTATCACCTCCCAGCACAGGATGAAAGCAATATTTCCAGAGTTCTCCTCTCTCCTGTTGCTACTCTATTGAAAGTCCTTCCTTTTCTTAGCCCATTTCTACCTCTTATCTATAAGAATGTGCTAAAGGAAAGAAACAAATTTTAGATTTAGGGAACTGTATGTAAAAGCATGGAAGTAGGAGTTGGAACTCATGTGTGAAGAACTGCAAGAAAATTAATTTGTCCAGATTATTTTGTTGTTCAGTCGTTTTCCAGTTGTGTCCAACTCTTCAAGACCTCATTGGGGTTTTCCTGGCAAAGATACTAAAATTGTTTGGCATTTCCTTCTCCAGCTTATTTTACAGATGAGGAAACTGAGGCAAATAGATTAGGTGCCCAAGGTTACACAGCTAATGTCTGAGGTCAGAGTTGAGTTTTAAGTTTTAGGCCCAGCTCTCTATCTATTGTGCCACCTATATGTCTCTAGACTACAGAGTATGGAAAGGGGAGTAATATGCAAGTAAATATTCCTATATTATAATAATATAGTAATATATAATGACATTGCATTATAATATCTTCACTATATGTATAATTGTATTGTAATGTATAATAATATCAGAGAAGTAGTCTGGGGCCAAGTTGTAAAAGACTATCAATGCCAAAAAGAAGCATTTACAAAGGATTTGAATTTGATCCTAAATGTAATATAGAATCACTGAAGTTTATTAAGAAGTTCATTCTTTTATTCTGACATTGACTCAAGCTCATTCATCCTATGCTATTACTAACTCATTGCCTAGTTAGGTTTCCTGGTATAAATATTCCCTCAGTTCTGGGAAATTGTGACAAAAAAAGGATATATATCTCTCCACTTTTTTTTTTTTTTTTTTTTTTAAGCTCTGAGTCCCTAGCCAATGACAGAATTCTGTTTATCTTCCTGTCTCCTTTGGGATGCTTCCCTTCTCCATTTCTTCCCCTCAATTTGAATCCAAACTAGCAAATGCCTGTGGTAAATGTTCAAAAAACAAAGAATAAATATTTCTTTTTTTTATTAAAAGCTTTTATTAGCAAAACATGAGTGATTTTTCTACATTGACCTTTGCAAAACTTTTTTTTTTGTTCTAAGCTTTTCTCCTCCTTCCCCCCGCCCCCCACCCCTAGATGACAGGTAATCTAATACATGCTAAATATGTTAAATTATATGACAAATCCAATATATGTATACATATCTATACAGTTATCTTACTGCACAAGAAACATCAGATCTAGAAAAAGAGAAAAAAAAAACCAACCTAAGAAGGAAAACAAAATGTAAGCAAATATTCACAGAAAGCACTAAAATGCTGTGTTGTGGTTCACACTCAGTTCCCTCAGGCCTCTCTCTGGATGTATATGACTATCTTCATCGCTGAACAATAAGAACTGTTTTGAATCACATCATTGCTGAAGAGAACTATGTCCATCCGAATTGATCATCATATAGTCTTGTTGCTGTGTATAATGTTCTCCTGGTTCTGCTGATTTCACTCAGCATCAGTTCATGCAAGTCTCTCCAGGCCTCTCTGAAATCCTCCTGTTGGTCGTTTCTCACAGAACAATAATATTCCATAACATTCATATACCATAATTTATTCAGCCCTTCTCCAATTGATGGGCATCCTTTCAGTTTCCAGTTGCTGGCCACTACAGAAAGGGCTGCCACAAACATTCTTGCACATGTGGGTCCCTTTTCCTCCTTCAAGATCTCTTTGGGATATAGGCCCAATAGAAACACTGCTGGGTCAAATGGTATGCACAGTTGGATAACTTGTTGAGCATAGTTCCAGATTGCTCTCTAGAATGGTTGGATCTGTTCACAATTCCACCAACAATGTATCAGTGTCCCAGTCTTCCCACATCCCCTCCCACCTTCGTTATTATCTTTTCCTGTCATCTTAGCCAATCTGGCAGGTGTGTAGTGGTACCTCAGAGTTGTCTTAATTTGCATTTCTCTGACCAATAGTGACTTGGAGCAACTTTTCATGTGACTAGAAATAATTTCAGTTTCTTCATCTGAAAATTGTTCATATCTTTTGACCATTTATCAATTGGAGAATGGTTTAAATTCTTATATATTTGAGTCAATTCAAAGAATAAATGTTTCAAGTGAATAAAAAAAGATAAATAGACTTTCCCTGTACCCAGAAGAAAAGGCTGAGCCCTTCATGAAAGCATCTAAAAGGGGTTGGGGTTGGGGGTGGGGGGGAATTCAGCAACATTACATCTATTGCGACATTTCTTATGTTCAAGCCTATACAATGCTGCTTCTGAAATCCTAGCCACTATCTACCCTACCTGATGCTTTTATTTTCTTTCTCCCACAAAGTTTTCTCAATTTTCTCCTTTTCTAGTACTCCATGTCTACTAAGTATCTCATTGGGAGCAAGGTATCTCTTGGAGTCTGGCTTCTGCCTATATTCTACTCAACTAAACTTTGAACCATTCCACTATTTTTCAAGGGTCAAATGGGCCTGTGGCCTATCATTGTTTGGCCAGTAGTTGTTTCCTTTCTAATTTACTCCAGGAGCTTGTTGCACCTCTTTAAGGAAACATGATAAACTACATTTTTACTGTTAAATTTAACCACTCTTTATCCACACTTTTTGAGCTTTGAAAGTGCAATTTCTGAGTCAGGAACTATGGGAACTAAACTACAAAACACTTTCCACACAAATAAAGTCAGACGTAATCAGTTGGAAAAATATTGTGCTTGTGGGTAGGCCCAGCGAATATAATAAAAATATATTTTAAAAAATACTACCCAAATTAATTTACTTATTTACTGCCATACCAATCAAACTCCCAAGAAATTATTTTACAGATCTAGAAAAAAATAGTAGCAAAGTTCATCTGGAAGAACAAACGATCAAGAATTTCAAGGGAATTAATGAAAAAAAAAATGCTGATGAAGGTGGCCTAGTTGTGCTAGATCTAAAATTATATTATAAAGCAGCGGTCATCATAACCATTTGGTACTGACTAAAAAATAGAGTAGTCGATCAGTGGAATAGGATAGGATCACAGGAAAAACTAGGCAATAACTATAGCAGTCTAGGGTTTGATTGGTATGGCAATCAAACCCCAGCTTTTGGGATAAGTATTCACCATTCGACAAAAACTGCTGGGAAAATTGAAAACTAGTATGGAAGAAATTAGGGCTTGACCCACACCTAACACCACATACCAAGATAAGATCTAAATGGGTTCATGATTTAGACATAAAGAGTGATATTATAAGCAAATTAGAGGAACATAGGATGGTTTACCTCTCAGATTTGTGGAGAAGGAAGGAATTTGTGTCCAAAGAAGAATTGGAACTCTTAACTGAACACTAGATAGATAATTTTGCTTATATTAAGTTAAAAAGTTTTTGAACAAACAAAACTAATGCAGACAAGAGGGAAGCAATAAATTGGGAAATCATCTTTACATTTAAGGGTTCTGATAAAGGCCTCCTTTCTAAAATATATAGAGAATTGTCTCATATTTATAAAAATTCAAGCCATTCTCCAATCGATAAATGGTCAAAGGATATGAACAGACAATTTTCAAAGGATGAAATTAAAACTATTTCTAGTCACATAAAAAGGTGCTCCAAATCACTATTGATCAGAGAAATGCAAATTAAGACAACTCTGAGATACCACTACATACCTGTCAGATTGGCTAAGATGACAGGAAATGATAATGACAAATGTTGGTGGGGATGTGGGAAAACTGGGACACTGATACATTGTTGGTGGAACTGTGAACGGATCCAACCATTCTGGAGAGCAATTTGGAACTATGCTCAAAAAATTATCAAACTGTGCATACCCTTTGACCCAGCAGTGTTTCTATTGGGCTTATATCCCAAAGAGATCTTAAAGGAAGGAAAGGACCCCACATGTGCAAGAATGTTTGTGGCAGCCCTTTTTGTAGTGGCTAGAAACTGGAAACTGAATGGATGCCCATCAATTGGAGAATGGCTGAACAAATTATGGTATATGAATGTCATGGAATAGTATTGTTCTTGGAGGAACAACTAGCAGGATGATTTCAAAGAGGCCTGGAGAGACTTGCATGAACTGATGTTGAGTGAAATGAGCAGAACCAGGAGATCATTATATATGGCAAGAAGACTATATGATGATCAATTCTGATGGACATGACTGTCTTCAACAATAAGATGTTTCAAACCAGTTCCAATTGTTCAGTGATGAAGAAAGCCATCTACACCCAGGGAGAGGCCTGTGGGATCTGAGTATGGACCACAACATAGCAATTTCATACTCTCTATTGATGTTTGTTTGCATTATGTTTTCCTTCTCAGATTTTTTTTTCTTATAGATTTGATTTTTCTTGTATGGCAAGATAACTGTATAAATATGTATGCACATATTCGATTTGTCATGTAGTTTAACATAATTAACATGTATTAGACTTCCTGCCATCTAGGGGAGGGGGGAGAGGGTAAGGGAAAAATTTGTAACAAAAGACTTTGCAAGGGTCAATGTTGAAAAATTACCCAAGCATATATTTTGCAAATAAAAAGCTTTAATAAAAATTAAAAAAAAAATTAAAAAAAAAAAGAAACAATCAGCAGGATGATTTCAGAGAAATCTGGAGAGACTTGCATGAACTGATGCTAAGTGAAATGAGCAAAACCAGGAGCAAAATATTCATGGCAACAAGATTATGATCAATTCTGATGGACATGGCTCTCTTCAACAATGAGATGTTTCAAACCAGTTCTAATTGTTCAATGATGAAGAAAGTCATATACAGCCAGGAAGAGTCCTATGGGATCTGAATGTGGACTACAACATAACATTTTCACTCTCTCTAATAATGTTTGCTTGCATTTTTTTTTCCTTCTCAGGTTTTTTTTTTTACTTGTAGATCCAATTTTTCATGCTCAGTAAAATAACTGTATAAATATGTATACATATATTCTATTTGTCAAGTACTTTAACATAATTAACATGTATTAGACTTCCTCCCATCTAGGGGAGGGAGTAGGGGGAAAGAGGGAAAAATTTGTAACAAAAGGCTTTGCAAGGGTCAATGTTGAAAAATTACCCATGCATATGTTTTATAAATAAAAAGTTTTAATTTTTTTTTAAAAAAGTGCAATTTCTGTAGATTTTTAGGCTGAAGATTTTTCTGTTTAACACTGAAATAACCAGAGGAAGGCCTCCACTATGTTAGGTGTACAATCTACAAAAAATTTAGAGCTGAGGGGGACTTACATGGCTTTATAATGTCCCCACACTGAGGATATAGGGAATCCATTGAAGACCCCAAGTAATATGTATTTTTATTTTTACCCTTGAACTAGAGGAATATTTTTATCAAAAAGAAAAAGAGTGTTTTTTTTTCTTCATTTATGTGGCAGGATAGTTAGAATGGAGGCCTTCAAGTCAGAAAAATCTTATTACATGTGAGATTCTGAGCAAGGCACTTAAACTTTCAGGGTTTTAGGCAATCCTCTATGAACATAAATTACAAAATAACTGTCAGTTTTCCTTAGCCAAGGAAGTTTCCTCACCTAGAGTTTCCTGTAAGTTCAACCTAGCCTCCATCAAGCCCCCAAATATGTTCAATATAGTATCATAATCTCCTTTCAAACTCCCTTCTCAAAACAGAAGGGAAAACCAACTTAGAGACTTTCTAGTCTTCATACTTTTCCTAATCATTTTTCCAAGTTGCTCTTAGTTATGAAGTATCAAAACTAGAGGTGTTAACTGCATTCCGAGCATTATCTTTCTCTGAATAAGGTACTCCAGTCTCTTAGCAAATTAATTGTTGTTTAACAGTAAATAAGAATAACCTCATGATAACCAGGGCTTTTTATAATTAGCCCCTCGTATTTTATTATCAATATTTAGATGGACTGAATCTCAGACAAACAGCTCTGTTCTGTTCTTTATTATACTTCACATCAGAGATACTGCCTTCTTTGGATTCTAGAAGCTTCATCTAAATGTTCTGTTAGATGTTTATTACTGAGTTACTCTTGCAGCACTGATTGAAAAACAGGCAGCACTTCCAATTATGATTTAAGAAGAGTTCATACCTATGTAAAGTACACTCAGGTTCACAATAACAGCTTTTGCTCTGACATGTAAAATAGCTCTGCTAAACAGTATTAAAGAGGAGTATTTCCTGTCCTTAAAGATAGTTTCAACTACCACATTTCCACTAACACACTTCTATTTAAAATACAAGATGAGGTAGAGAGTGTGGAGGCAGAGGTGGATTTATCTAATCATATAACAAACTACTTTATATATGATGCTCTGTGCAAAATGCTGGGCAGATGCAAGGACCACCAAAATATAGTTTCTATCCTCAAGAAATTTATTATCCAAGAGAAGAGATTTGAATGGCAATAACAAAAGCCTCAAATGTACCAAATTGAATTTGCTAAATCTAAGAATATGGAAATCTATGAGATTACATAAAGGAAAATTTTATTTCAGTGGAGATCATGGAAAGCTTCTCAATATTTCGGCTCAGCTTTTAATAATGGATAAATGGAAGTGAGAATGTAGAAAAGACATTACAGGAATAGGAAACAAATGTGAACAAAAATAAGAGACAGGGAAGCATAGGATGTATTGGGGAGGGAGGGCAGCAAGTAATTAAAATGATAGCATAAGAGTATGGGAGTGAAGTGAGATTGGCCTAAAAAACCAAATTGAGACCAGACTGGATGTTTTTTTTTTTTTTAAAACATTAAACACAAGACTTTATCTTGATCCTTGTTAAATGGGCTATGTAGTACACTGAAAAATTAGCCAAACCTAGAATTAAGATTTAAGTTTTAATCCTGTTTCTTTGACTCATTAGTAGCTATAATTCCATGGGGAAGTCATCTAAGCTCTGAAGAAGCAGTGTTGTATAGAGAGAAAAGTGCTGGATCTGGAATTAGAGGCTCAAATTGTGGTTTTATCTGTCATTCACTATGTGACTGAGCAAGTAACAATTTCTGTGACAGCTGGTTTCCTCATCTTTAAAGTGAAAGGGTTGGCAAGAAGAATTCTAAGGTCATTTCTAGCTTTAATTTATAACTCTATGAACCTTTCCATCTCGAGTTTATTTGTAAAATGGAGATGATAGCTATGTTATGACCCAAGAAGTTTGTTGGGAGGATTAAGTAAGAATGTATATAAAATGTTTTACAAACCACAAAACACTATGCAAATGTCAGCAGTTATTGTTCACTATATTCCTGTAGATTGATTTTAATATTTCAATTGCATAATTAATGTACATGGCAGCTAGGTAGCATAGTGCTAGAAGACCTCAGTTTGAATCCTTGCCTCACATACTTCCTAGAAAGTCACTCATTCTCTTTCAGCCTCCATTTCCTCATCTATAAATGGGATGCTGATAAGAACTTCCTAGTAGAGTTGTTTCTCAGATCAAATGAAATAATTATACATATTGTCAATCTTAAAGACCTGTTTAAATATTGGCTATTATTATGTGTATCTAGATTGTGCCTGGAGGTGACTAATGATGGATCTTCTTCTACCCTATTGTCTTTTACATCAAAATTTACCCCTAGGATTCTTCTGATCGACTTCAGCTGATTCTGTTCAGCTAGCTGTATTTTTTTTTTTTGAAACAACTGAATCAAAACTTTCAGGTTTTTTTAATGAATGAATGAATGAGAATGGGAACGTGAGTTTCAGAATTAATATACATCAAGGACTGCATATTATTAACATTCTTCCCTCTAAATTGCCATAAAACTTCTAGCATATATTTAAGTTGATGCATTTTTTTAATAGTATTAATATTAGGTGACAACCTTGGAAAGTTTTCAAAAACAAATCCAAATTTATGGATGTGATTTTATTTATTTTATTAGCATTTATTCCTTCCTTTGACAAGCATTTAAGTACCTACTGTACACAGAGTTCTGTACTAGGCAAATGGGGAGATAGGCATTTAGGTAAGACATTATTCTCATTTTCCTGAAGCTTCCATCCCAGCAGAGAGATAAGATGCACCAGTACAGATATCTATTATATCTAGTACTTTAATAAAGGTACTAGAGAAATAAAAGGGTTATTTGAGCTCTAAGAGGGAAGTTTATGTCTGACTGGGGAAAAGATGGGGGGAATTTGAGAAAGTTTCAGAGATTCAGTGGTATATTTCATTTGTATTTCAAAAGGCTGAGTAGAAATTCAATACATCAAAGATGAGAAGGTATTCTTCTTGAGCAGCTTGAGCAAAGAGAGGGAAGTAGGAATTTCCTCATGGCATACATATGGTATATTTGTACATAGTGGGTAACTAGATGGCTCAATGGATAGAGTACCAGCCCTGAAGTCAGGAGGACCTGATTTCAAATTTGGCCTTAAACACTTACCATATCTTAGCTGTGTGACCATGGGCAAATCATTTTTGCCTCACCAAAATATATATATATATGTCATACATGTATAATTTTTTTGGTTATTGTTATCATTTCTTAAATTGAAGGTGTGTGGCAACCCTTCATTGAGCAAATCCATCAGTGCCATTTTCCCAATAGCATGTGCTCACATTGTGTTTCTATACCACATTTTGGTAATTCTCATAATATTTCAAACTTTTTCATTATTGTCATATCTATTATGGTGATCTTTGATGTTACTATTGCATTTGTTTCAGGCTACCACAAATTGTGATCATATAAGACAGCTAACTTAATTTATATATATTGTATGTGTTGGGATTATCCCACCAATCACTAGTTCCCCCATCTCTCTCCCTTTTCCTCACAACTCCCTATTCCCTGAGACATAACAATATTGAAATTAGGTCAATTAATAATCCTAAAATTACCTTTAAATATTCAAGTAAAAAAAAAAAGAATCAATTGATATAGTAAACTCCTATTGTCTTATTTTAAAAAATTGCCAGAGCCACTCCAACTTTTAGCTACCACTACCTTGATCATTCAGCCACCATCAACATTGAAGCAAGACCCTCTACCAGTAAAAAGATTACAACTTGCTGAAATATACCTGGGCAGAGTGTTCCTGGAGGTGAATTCTGGAGTTAAATACATCTGGGAATTATATCCTTCAATGGTTACCTTCTAGCCTCACCTACAACCTTCAGGTAAGAATGATAAAATAATTGATGTGAAGAAGTAGGATTTAGACAGTTTTCCCAGACTGAACATATGAAGTTGCTATAGGCAAATGGCACAATTTGAAATATAGAAAGACTAGTTGTCCTGGAATGAAATGGGCTGAAGGAATGGGAGAAATAGGACCAAAATGGGTTGGCGAAGGACTCTAAGAGAACTTTTAAAGACAAGCATGAATGCAATTAAGTCAATACAAGGGCCACATAATAACAAAGCAGCAGCTTCAAATAGCCAGTGTTAACCTATTACTTCTACAATAAAATATAAAACGCTCTCTGTGATAGGCATTGAAAGTATATAATAAACTCTTACCACCCTTTCCTATCTCATAGATAATTCCACATCCCCTCCCTTCACTTACTGGGTATTCTGGTCAAACCTGCTGACTGGCTATTCCTCCACACACAAAGCTCCACCTCCTATCTCCATGCTTTGAACAAGTTGTTCCCTCTCGTGGGAATGGACTCCCACCTTACCTTCCCCTCAAAGAAGCCCTAATTTCTGAAACACAGATCAGATGCCATCTTCTACATGTGACCTTTCTTCATCCCTTTCACTAGTAGTATTATCCCTCTGGACAATGTTTTATATTATTTAGCACTGGTTTATTTGCATACATGTTCTATTTTCTCATCCTTAGTAGACTATAGATAAGCTACTGCAGTCCTTTGTCAAATGAAGAGATTGGACTAAGTCGTTTCTATGATTTTTTGCTGCTAAAATCTTACAGATATGGTTTCTGCCCTCAAGAGATTCACACACTTTTTGAAATGACTAAAAACTTTTCAAGAAGCAAAGTACATTTTTACAAAGAAATATGTGAAAGTGTAATTCATATGTGGTGTATGTTAATGACTCACACAAAGCTTCAAGGTTTACAGAGTGTTTTCCTCCCAATGATTGAATAGCAGGTAATAGAATTTGTTTTGTTTTGTTTTTTGGCCTGAAACTGTGATTTCATTCAATGGTATAGGCAACTTCTGGTAAGAAAAGTATCAGCAATGCAGATGAGCAGCTGTTTTACAACTTACCCTTAGAGCATTGCCTGTGCCCTGCTACCCAGGGTTACATAGCTAATAAGAGTCAGCATTTGAGCTGAGGTCTCCCTGACTCTGAAGGTAGCGTCTATCCATTATGCCAGCATGCTTTGCAACAAGACAAGTATGATTATCTCCATTTTGTCACTGAGGAAATTAAGGTTCCTCAAGGTGAAGTCACTTGCTCATTGTCTTATAGTAGTAATTAAATAAAAGAGTGCCTTTCCTCTGAGATTATCTCCCCTTTATCTTGTTTGTACAAAATTGTTTGCATGTTGTCTCCCTCTATGACTAGGAGCTCCTTGAAAACAAAGACTGTTTTTTGCCTTTCTTTGTATCCCCCATACTTAGCACAGTGCTTAATAATTTTATTGATTGATTTAATGTAAGTTCATGGAGAAGAATTAAAAGAGGGGTGAAAAGAATCATAGACAGCCTTGTTAAGTATAACGAGTTTTGAGTTGGCTTTTGGAAGTAGACAAAGGATCAAGGACTGGCAGAGTGGAGAGGGTTTAGGCGTGCCCAGAATGGATGGTCTGTACCAATACCCAGAAACAAGGACAGAGCAAACTCTTTTTGTGGAGGGAAGCAATTAGATTCATTTGAATCAGATACTCTTTGTAAGGCAGTCAATCATAAGAACTTAGATTAGAGCAGCAGATCAGTTGTAAAGCCCTGAAAGATTGTTGAGTCTAGAGATTATGCCATAGGGCAGGAAATAACCAGGCACTATTCATGGAATTAGAGAATTCTGAAGAAGAGAACTGAGATCATTTTTTTTTCTCTAGAAGAACTAATCCCATTAAAATGTGAGATTTCGAAGGCAGCACGTGTTTTTCCCATTATTTGTATTTACAACAGTTAGCACAGTTTCTTTCTTTCTTTTTAATTAGTTTTTATTTGCAAAACATATGCATAGGTAATTTTTTCAACATTGACTCTTGCAAAGCTTTCTGTTACAAATTTTTCCCTTCTCTTCCCCACCCCCTTCCGTAAATGGCAGGAATTCTAATACATGTTAATTATGTTAAAATATTTGACAGATCAAATATGTGTATATATATTTATACAGTTATCTTGTTGTACAAGAAAAAAAAATCTGAGAAGGAAAACATAATGTAAGCAAACATCAATAGAAAGTATGAAAATGCTATGTTGTGATCCACACTCAGATCCCACAGGCCTCTCCCTGGGTGTATATGGCTTTCTTCATCATTGAACAATTAGAACTGGTTTGAAACACTTCATTGTTGAAAAGAACCATGTCCATCAGAACTGATCATCGTATAGTCTTCTTGTTATCATGCACAATGAGCTCCTGGTTCTGTTCATTTCACTGAGCATCAGTCCATTCAAGTCTCTCCAGGCCTCTCTGAAATCATCCTGCTGGTCTTTTCTCACAGAACAATAATATTCCATAATATTCATATACCATAATTTATTCAGCCATTCTCCAATTGATGGGCATCCTTTCAGTTTCCAGTTTCTTGCCACTACAAAAAGGGCTGGTTAGCACAGTTTCTAGCATTCATGAGTGCTTAATAAATGCATGTTGACTGACTGGTCTAGAGGGGAAAAACATGTATAAAGAAGGTATTTTTTCAATAGCACATAGGAATGACGGTAATAGATAGGAAATAAGTACAGAAGCAGCATCCAGGAGCTAGGCATGGTAATACAGACCTGAAATCCCCACTGCTAGAGGAAGCTGAGGCTGCTGGGTTGCTTCTAATTTTCAGCATGGCTAAAGCTGATCTGGTGTCTGCACTAAGTGGCACTAATATGGTAAGCTCCTAAGGAGCAGAAAGACACTAGGCTGCCTAAGGAGTCAGACAGATCCAGATGGCAAAAATAAAGTAAGTCAAAACAGAGAAAGTCAGAGTTTCTTGCAGATAAAAATTGGGATTGGAAAAGGAATGCTGGTACTGCAATAGAAGAGATAAGGAGATCTTAGCTCCTTCATTAAAAAAAAAAAAAAAGGAAAGGTGGGAGAGAAAAGAAGGGAGGACAAGAGCTCCCAAAAGTAAAGATGGTAAAAGAAATATAAATGCTAGAGGAGCTGTGGAAAAGCAGACACATTTACACTGTTGGTAGAACAATGAATTCATTCAATCCTTCTAGTAAACAGTTGGAAATTATTTGGGAAAAATCCCTAAACTATTCATGTCCTGAAATCTTATTACTGAACATATACTCTCAGGAGGTCAAATACAGAAAGCTTCCAAAATGTTTATAGCAACATTTTTTTGTTGTTATAGAAAAAAAAAAAAAAAAAAGAAAAAAAAGAAACTAAGAAAGGAGAAAAGAAAAAAGTGAGTGTTTATGAATTGAAGTTTGGCTTAATAAATTATGATATATAATTTTTAGTGGAATATTTCAATGCTATAAGAATAGAAATGACATATTCAGAAAAATGTGGGAAGCCATATGACCCAAAGGGAAGAAAACAGATCCAATGAAGTAATATATACAATACCTACAGCCAAACTCAGATGAATTGTGAAGCCAGTCTTGTTCCCCAAGGACAAATGATGTAATATTCTTGCTCTACTAAGAGAAGAACTGAGGGAATAAAATGTTGAATATGATGTTGGGCTGATTGTTTTGCCATTTATGTTAACTGCTTTTCTTTGTTTCAGGGGAAGGTTCAGTGGGGGCAAGTTATATTAGGAAATTATTATGGTGTAAAATAGAAATAACAAGAGACACCAATAAGAATTTTTTTAAAGATAGTCATTCATATATTGGATTACTTGTCTAGGGAAGGGGATGGAGGGAAAGGAGAAAAAAATTTTGGAACGGAAGATTTAGCAAGAGTGAATGTTGAAAATTATTCATGCATATGTTTTGAAAATAAAAAGCTTTTAAAAAAAGACAGTTATCGCAATAATAGCATAGGCCCAAGAGGATGAAACCTTAAGCTGTAGATTTAGAGGAGAGAAGGAAGGTATAGGTTAATGGCTGAATGCCTCCACCAACCAGTTAATATCAGTCTTCTTTAATAATCAATAAACAATGTTTAAGCACTTACTATGTGCTAAGCACTCTGCTAAATGCGAGTTCAAAAGGAGATAAGAACTAGGGAGTTCAAAAGGAGGTGAGAACTAGGGAATTCAAAAGGAGGTATGAACTAGGGAATTCAAAAGGAGGTAAGAACTAGGGAGTTTAAAAGGAGGTAAGAACTAGGGAGTTCAAAAGGAGGTATGAACTAGGGAATTCAAAAGGAGGTATGAACTAGGGAATTCAAAAGGAGGTAAGAACTAGGGAGTTCAAAAGGAGGTAAGAACTAAATGCTCGCCACGATGGCAGAGAGTAGACAAGTCTTTATCTAAGCTCCTCCTAGTATCCCTCAACAGATCAAGCCTCTGAACAGGTTTTAGAATGACAGAACCCACAAATATTTGGAGTGTAACAAATTTCCAGCAGAAGATATTTTGGAAGAACTTCAAAAAAGGTCTGTTTCAATCGGACAAGGGGGGAGGCAGCCAGCGCAGTGTGATGGGAATGTACCAGGAGGCTCTTAGCCAGAATGTTGGCCACTCTCCTGGTTCAGAAGCCAGTGGATCAGCAGATCAATATAAGACCCAATGCAAATACAAAAGGCAGATAGTGAGCTTCTGAACCCAGAGACTTGGCCATGCCCACCCAGCACTGGACCAGGGCAGCAAAAAGCTGCTGTCACCTGTAGAGGAAGTTTGGGACAATCTTCACTTTGCCCTAAGAGCAGACCTCAATCTTAAAAAAATGAACAAAAAGGCAAAAAGAACTCTGACCATAGACAGCTTTCATGGGGAAAAAGAACAGACCTCAAGCTCTGAGGGCACTAAAGGCAAATTGCCTCCAGATGAAGCCTCAAAGTGTGACATTGACATTGTATAGTTTCTAGGGGAAATATAGCAATAATTTTAAGGTCCTCCGATCTTAGGGGGCTTCTGTCATAACAATCTGTCAGTGATTCTAAAGTCTTCTGGCTTTGGAATCTGTGATACTGAGGCATTCCCCCATCCACCCACCTTGGAATGCTATTGTTCTGACAATCTGTCTGTCAATGATTATAAAAGTTCTCTGGCCAAGAAATATAGTAATATTTCTTCTTTTGGATTTTAGGGAAAATATATTAGTGATCCTGAGGCCCTCTGACTTAAGAATGCTATTGTTCTAATAATTTGTCTGTCAATGATTTCAAAGTCTTCTGGCCTTAAAATAGTCCTAAAACATTACTGACTCTCTGTTGGTCAGTGATAAAGAAATTTCTGAGACCATTCCTCAGTTCTATCTCCAGGCCATAAAATTAGCATATTAGTGACAGGAAGAAGTGCATAAAGGTGTCTCCTTTCTCCAGGTTCTCTGCTAAATTCTTTTGGAATTTAGCCAGCTTCAATTGGTATTATACTTACAATAAACTTTTCCCCTTGATTTGGATGTAGGTTCAAGGCTGCAAATTCTTTTGAGACATCTCTGGTCACCAGTCTTCAATCCCCAATCTTTTGAAGTCCCTAACTTCAACAATATGAGTTGGTTCCCATCTCACAAAGCTCTCTTGGAAGAATTCAAAAAGGATCTTAAAAGAGAAGGAAAATGGGGAAAGGAAATGAGAATGTTGCAGGAGAGTGTGGAAAAGGAAACAAATTATCTGAAGAAAACTCCTTACAAAATAGATTTGAAAAAGAAACCAACTCCTTGAAAAACAGAATTTGTGAAATGGAAAAAAAAAAAATCCAATGAAACAACTCATTTAAAAATTCAATTAGCCAAATGCAAAAGGAGACAAAAAAGCTAACTGAAGAAAATAATTCATTAAAAATTAGGATACCAGGGCAGCTAGGTGGCACAATGGATAGAGCATCAGCCTTGAAGTCAGGAAGACTTGAATTCAAATCTGGTCTCAGACACTTAACACTTCCTAGCTGTGTGACCCTGGGCAAGTCACTTAACCCCAATTGCCTCAGCAAAAAAAAAAAAAAAAAAATCCTGTAAGAAAAGGAGGTGGGAAAGCTTATCAGACCAAGCATGCTTACCTCATTCCTTCCAAAATCTGAGAAGTGTTATTATACTTATTAATGAGGGTTATTTAGCTTGTTGACTCAGGTAGAGTGGTGTTAGTTAATTACTATTTGTAGGACACTATAACATGACAAAGAATTATATAAACATATATTGATGTTCTTCCTTTGAAGTGGTTTTCATTGAGGGTCTTTAAAAAGGAGATTCCAAATTATTGTTCTATAAGAAATGATCAGCAGGATGATTTCAGAAAAGCTTGGAGAGACTTAGATGGACTGATGCTAAATGAAGTGAGTAGAACCAAGAGAACATTGTACACAGTAACAACAAGATTATGTGATGATCAATTTTTTTTATTATTAAAACTTTTTATTTGCAAAATATATGTATGGGTAATTCTTCAACATTAACCCTTACAAAGCTTTCTGTTACAAATTTTTCCCCCCTACTCCCCACCCCTCCCCTAGATGGCAGGATATCCACTACATGTTAATTATGTTAAAATACTTGACAAAGATGATCAACTTTTCAACAATGAAGTAATTCAGGACAATTCCAATAGGCTTGTGATGGAGAGAACCATCTGTATCAGAGAGAGGACTATGGATACTGAATGTGGATCACAGCATGGTATTTTCATCTTTTTTGTTGTCATTTGCTTGCTTGTTTTTTCTTTCTCGTTTTTTTTCCTTTTTGATCTGATTTTTCTTGTGTAGTATGATAAATGTGATAATATGTTTAGAAGAATTGCACATGTTTAAACTATATTGGATTACATGCTGTCTGGGGGGGGGCCACCTGAAACACAAGATTTTGCAAGGGTGAATGTTGAAAACTATCTTTGTGTGTATTTTGAAAAAATAAAAAGCTATTATTAAAAAAAAAAAAAAAAAGAGATTCCAGGAATGTGTCTTGTAGACAAATCAGATTGAAAACTGAAGGTCAGTTGAAAGGGGAAAAAGGTTCACAGGATTATAAGACTTAGAGCTTAAAAGTATAAAAGATAACATTTTAACAAAGGAGGAAAATAAGACTCAGAAAGGGGAAGGGATTTGCCCAACCCAGCCTAATCCAATCAACATTTATTAAGCACCTATTCCAACTAGCCAGGAGCTAAGAGATTCAATTAAAGACAATCTAGGCCCCAAAAGTCCTTACTATCTAAGGAATAAAAACAGGACACAAAAGGAGATAGGGAAAGTGGGGAGAGGATAGGATAGTAAGGGGTAAGTAGGTGGTCCTGGGGCACTTGGAGGAGGTGGGATGATTTTATAGAACTGAAAATCACCGAAGAGTGCAGTGAATCAACCTGTACTCAATAAATAAAGGCATGGGGAGGAATCCCCACCCTCCAATTAGATGGGAGAGGAGGCTGAAGAACATAGTGTCAATCCAAACTAGAATTAGCAGTCTAGTGACAAAATCTGAGGATGATGAGTTAACCTAAGAGGTATGTCTTATTCCCAGGAGCTGAAATCCAGCATAGCAGTAGCTTCAAGATCTTTTAACACTTATACTTCCACTGAGTTATTTCTATCTGTGTATGTCTTGTATTCTCTAAGTAGAAAGTAATTATCTTTGAAGGTAGGAACTGTCTTTTTTCTTTTGTGCTTGTATCTCCAGGGCTTAATAGAATGTCTGGAACATAGTAAGTGTTTAATCTTATTTTTCCCCCTTTAATTCTTACCAAAGTATGTAGAAAAATTGGGAAACCTTCAGAAAAAGAGCAAAATGTAAAGAATTTGGGCATATTCTACATGAATCTCATTTCTTTCTCTTTTTTAAGTTTTTTTTAAATTGAAGTTTTTTATTTTCAAGACCTATGCAAGGATAATTTTTCAACATTAACCCTTGAAAAACCTTGTGTTCCAATTCTCCCCCTTCTCCCCATTCCCTCCCCTAGATGGCAAGTAATGCAATTAAACATGGTAAAAATATATGTTAAATCTAATATAGGCATACATATTTATACAATTATCTCACTGCACAAGAAAAATCAGATCAAAAAGGGAAAAAAAGGGGGAAAGAAAATAAAATTCAGGCAAATCATGACAAAAAGAGTGAAAATGCTATGTTGTGATCCACCCTCAGTTTCCACAGGCCTCTCTGGGTGGATCTAGATGGCTCTCTTCATCATAAGATGCCTGGAACTGGCCTGAATCGTGTCTATCAGAATAGAAAATCATATAATCTTATTGCTGTGTATAATGATCTCCTGGTTCTGCTCATTTCACTCAGCATCAGCTCATGCAAGTCTCTCCATGTCTTTCTGAAATCATCCTGCTGGTCGTTTCTTACAGAGCAATAATATTCCATAACATTCATATACCATAATTTATTCATCCATTCTCCAATTGATGGGCATCCATTCAGTTTACAATTTCTTGCCACTACAAAAAAGGAAGTATGCATCTCATTTCCCTAGAAGTTAGTATACCTCTAAGCAACTAGGTGGCAGAGGCAACTTGATGACTCTGGCTAAATTATTAGACTTGAGTCATCTTTCTGAATTCAAATTTGCCTCAAGACAATTAACTATCTGTATGACCCTAGCTAAGTCATTTAATCCTATTTATTTCCAAGTTTTCTCATCTTTAAAATGAGCCATAGAAGGAAACGGTAATCTACTCCAATATCTTTGCTAATAAGTAAGTAAATAATAAATTGATTAATTAAAAAATGAACAAAAACAAACAAAAAATAGGCTCACACAGAATAAATAGGCCATGACAAACCAACAAATATGTTTGTGGTATTGAACTTGCATGTGCAAAACAAGGAAGAAGGAAAAGTGATAGTTATATTCATATTACTATCAGTTATATTAAATTGGGCACTGAAGGTTATGAACTACAAATAAAAAAAGAGCCAAATAAGAAAAGATCTCTATCCTGAAGAGATATATAGCAGGTCTAGTTGCAGGATCTAGGGCCAGATCTTATTTGCACTCACCTGAAAGCTGGAATGCATCATCAGTTCCAGGGGAGTAAGGAGTTTTCTTGATCACCCTGGTTACATGTATGCAAAATGCTTTGTAAAGCTAATATACATATACACATTACTGTATCTGCATTCAAGTCCTTCTCTCCTGCTGTGTCATAGCTTGGAAGTGAAACTGTTGAAAGAGCATAAACATCCTATGAAACTGGGAAAGCTTCACATATATATCTGGCAAAGGCATTTATAGACTCAGTTAAAAAGATAAGAAAGCACTGTCCAAGAGAGAAACTGTGAAGTAAATAGAAGGCATATTTACTCATGTATCTAACAAAAATTCATCAGAGATGACTCTGCTAGGTCCTGGAGGAGCTTCCAAGGCTTGGTTGTTTCTGTGCATTGACAGCTTACAGTAAATAGTAATTACCTCTGCCTTCTAAAAATAATGACTATATCTTTTCTTCAGAGTCAGCTTACATTTCTAAATACCTTCAGAATACAGGGAGCTGTGTCAAGAGCTGGAGGAGATTCCAAGATAATTAAGAGGTGCTCATACCCTATGAGTCTATAACCTAATTCAGCAGGACCATGAATAAACAAAAAGCATTTCTTAAATTCTTACAATGTGCAAATAGCATCAACTGTTAGGAACAGAAATAGAAAAGGGAAACAAGTCTTGCTCTTAAGGAACTCATTTTAAAAAGAGGAGATGTCACTATTGATCAGAGAAATGCAAATTAAGACTATTCTTAGGTATCACTACACTCCTTTAGGTATTTATATTGGCTAAGATGACAGGAAAAGATAATGATAAATGTTGGAGAATATGTTGGAAAACTGGGACACTAATACATTGTTGGTGGAGTTGTGAAATGATTTAACTGTTCTGGAGAGCAATTTGGAACTATGCCCAAAGAATGTACATGCTCTTTGATCCTGCAATGTCTCTACTGGGCCTGTATAACAAAGAGATTATAAAAAAGGGAAAAGGACCTACACATGCAAAAATGTTGGTAACAGCCCTTTTTATAGTGGCAAGGAACTGAAAAATCAGTGGATGCCCATTATCTGAGGAATGGCTAAATAAGTTATGGTATATGGATGTTATGGAATATTATTGTTCTGTAAGAAATGACCAGCAGGATGATTTCAGAGAGGCTTGGAGAGACTTGCATGAACCAATGCTAAGTGAAGTGAGTAGAACCAGGAGATCACATTGATCATGGCAAAAAACAAGATTATACGATGATCAATTCTGATGGATGTGGCTTTTCAACAGAGAGGTGTTTCAGGCCAGTTCCAGTGATCTTGTGATGAAGAGAGACATTTACACCCAGAGAGAGGACTGTGGGGACTGAGAGTGGATCATAAGATAGTATTATCAATTTTTTTATTGTTGTTTCCTTGTATTTTGTTTTCTTTTTCATTTTTTCCCCTTTTTGATATTATTTTTCTTGTGCAGCATGATAATTGTGGAAATATGTGTAGAAGAATTGCACATGTCTAACATATTGGATTACTTGCTGTCTAGAGGAGGGGAAGGGATAAGGGAGGGAGAAAAATTTGGAGTGCAATATTTTGCAAGGGTGAATGTTGAAAATTATCTGTGTAAGTATTGAAAATAAAAAGTTTTAATAAAAAAGGAAAAAAATAAAAAGGGGAGAAAACATATAAGGAGGTTTCAGTTAAAAGTCAGATTGAAAGAACTAATGATCCCTTGGGCATAACAGCAAAAGAGATGGTAAGGTATCTTTTTTAATGCTGTCTTTGTTAATAAAATCATTTACTTCTTCCAATGTTGACCCATTGACAGTGCTAAGGACTTTGGGGCAGTCACTTTCTTTCCAGGGTCTTCTTCAATAATCATACTGTAGTTTGGGGTACCTCTGGAGGCAGTTACCAGGACATATTACCACAAGGAACCAGGATGATAGCAGAGTTGTCAATAAAGAATTGTTACTCCTGGGACTCTTAGGCTTACCTATCAATTACTGGCAGTTTGGGGGCAGTTGGTGTTAGTGGTGGTAGGATCCTACCACCTTGCTCCCTTCAGTGTTAGCTGGGAATGGTCTGGGGGCAAGGCTTTTTAGTTTCCAGTGTTCTTGGACTCTGGGACCAAGGCTGACTTTTCAGGGATCCTAGGGGATATTGTAATCAAAGTCATGGTAGTAGTTTGACTTGCTTGATCCCATTCTTTCTCCAATATCTCCCTCAAGACCAGCTAAACTGGTTTGCTTTGTTTGATGCTGCCCACAGTCATAGTATGAGATGTGAAAAAAATGTTTTCCATGGGGGAATATTTGGGCATCCTTACACACATGTCTTCCCTACACAAAACAAAATGTCTTGTTCCCCATAACTGTATTTTTATTAGCGTGTCCCAAAAATTCCTGTAAAAAAATTTATCTTCCATATTCCCCAGAATTTTTTCTCCCTATTCTTATTCTTCTCTAGCTCAGACTTTGTTTTTATTGATTCCAGTGAGGTACAGAGCAGATAGTATCAATGACAAAGAAAAGTCGGGGGAATTAAGAAACTTTGTTGTATTAAAAGACTTCTTTGCCACTTAGGAAAAATCACTTAAACTTCAGTGTCAATTCTTATGTCAATTGATGACTGTGTTCAATATTGATGAAAAATATTGAAAAAGGGAGACAAGGAAAAAGGAAAGGGAAAAATGACTAAGGAGAAACAGGAGTAGGTCTGAATCTTGAACACTATTAAATTAGTTGTAGAACCTATAGCAAGTTATGTAACATTAAGGGAGCTCAGTTTCCTAATATATATATTAAAATAGAATTGGATTAGATGAACTTACTACCAGATCCAAACTAAGTTGCCAACAGGCATTTATTAAAGGCCTGCTTTGTGTCAGACACTGGATGCAAAGACATTTTTTTTTTTAAGTTCCTACCTTCATAGAGCTTATCTCTTTGGTGTGTTCTATTGACACTAAATAAAAATCTGTTCTATTTTAAGGAAAAGTAGAAACTTTATCAGAAAATTTTATTTAAAAAAAAGAGAAAATTTTATCATTTTAATGGATCTGTGATTTCATTGATGCAAATACTTCCCTTAAACCAGATTGAA
Source organism: Myrmecobius fasciatus (assembly GCA_023553655.1). Classification (NCBI taxonomy): domain Eukaryota; kingdom Metazoa; phylum Chordata; class Mammalia; order Dasyuromorphia; family Myrmecobiidae; genus Myrmecobius; species Myrmecobius fasciatus. Next base: position 107,749 of record JAJPUD010000380.1, on the reverse strand, counting down.
ATGCATCCTGTGCAGCTCTAGCTCATATTCCTCTATAAATCTTTCAAAGGCATTCCACCCAACTTCCTAGGAGATTTCTATAAATCAGGGATTCTTATACTTTGTCATATCATAGACTCCTCTGACAATCTAGTAAAAGCCTATGGCTCTTCAGAAGAATATTTAAAAATTTAAAAATACACTAAACAAATTTCATGGAATTAAAATGGAAACAAAAGGTTAGCAAAATAAAGATATCTATTTTTTTCATCCAAGTTCATGGATCCCACCAGAATCTAGTGTCTCCCTGATCTAGATTTTTTTGGTTATTATATTGCTAATAATGGACTATCCTTCTGTTGTACCCCATTCTTGTAACATGATGGATTGTCTCTTAGATAGTCATCATTGGTAATACTTTATTGAGCAATGTCATTAAACTCAACTAGACACTGATCCCTGATGACCCACATTGACTTATAAAACCTCAAATTTGGATTAGCTTTGTTTTGTTGTATTTTTATTTATTTTGCAAACTTTTCTGAGTTACATTTTAATCTGGGTTTCCTCTGCACTCAGGAGTTTTGCAGTTTTGCTGATATGTGCCCCCTGGATCTCTCCACTGCCCTTTGGATGACTTGCAATGTTGACTTCTTAGCTATCTTTTTTTTTTTTTTCTTGGTGATTTACAGCTATATGGCATCATTGGAAGAATATGGATATGAAAAGTCAGTGACTCATAGTTTAAAAGAAAACAAATCTCTTTCTAGGTCAAATCATATAGTGATCTATGTCACTTGAATTTTCACTGATGTGGCTTTTTTGTATGAGTTTGTGACAAAAAGTCCTTCTGAAACAAGTGTGTGATGATAAATAATTGTTCTGAGCAGTTCAGATCCTGCTCTGAATGTTGGAAGTAGCTATTAAAATATTCCACAAGAAAGATCAGTGTGTCATACCAGTCTCTTTCCTTGTCAACCATATGGAAAGCACACATTTTGATTTAACATCTTGAACTGTCAATTTCTCTAGGGTATAGTACTTAACATGGCAAACACCAAGGAGACACCTGAGAAATGATGTACTTTTGTTTTCTACTACTGCTACTACTACTTTCCTATTTCCTCTTTTCTTTTTGTGCTGCTGAGTGCAGTGAAAAACCTTCTCTTAAATAACATGAACTGAGTCAAGCAAAACAAATTCCTATAGTGTGTTCCAAAAAGCATTCCTCATCCTATATATTAATTCATCATTTCTCTGTTATGTTTTACTCTAGAATCATGGTTATCATTTAATTGATCAGTTCTTAAATCTTCCAAAAATTTTTTATTTTTATAATATTATTTCATGTCAACTGGATTATCTCTGCTCCATAGCCAAAAGCTTTGATGCTTTTATGATTTCACCACACTTACACATACCACATGGCATCTGTTTCAAATCTCCTCCCCTTAAACTATCTCCACTCCACCCCTTTATAGGATAAACTTGCCTAATATTTTACTGAGAAAATTGAGGTCAATTCATCATCAGCTCCCGCCTCTGTCACTTACAACTTCTGTAGACTTCTGTTTCCTCATGTATAAAATAAGATCTTTGAACCAGATGGCCTCTGAGGTACCTTTTATCTCTTAATATGATTTTATGAACTTCTCTGCACATCTCTACCTTGCATCCCATCATCATTAATCCCTAAACTCTAGACAACTCTTGCTGTCTAATCTCATCTCTAAAGAAGTCACTCACTCTCTGCCTTGCCAAGGCCAGTTGTAGATTCCAGTCCTTCCTTTTCTCCTCTGAGAGTCTGTCCCTTCAATCATTCCTTGTCTTTATTCTTTAATCTCATTAATTTTCTCTACTCATTGAACAGTTATCTGGTGTACTAGATATTTGCTATACAAGACACTTCATCTCCCATTTCTGTGACTTTGTACAGACTCTACTGTATGTCTGAAAAGTTCTCCATCCTCACTTCCATAATTCCCTCTAAGACTCAGCTCAAATGTCACCTCCTGCAAGAGACCTTTCCAGTTCTTAGTTTTTAATCATCCCCCTGCCAAGTCATTTTAATTTGTACATGTTTGATATTTTTTATACGCATATGTTTTTTCTCTAGTAGCTTGTCAGCTTCTTGAGAGCAAAAACTATTTTATTTTCATTTTTGTATCCTTATTGTCTACTAAAATACCTGGCACATGGTAAATGTCTTAATAAATGTTTATGTAAATGAATTGAATTTGTCCATTGATTTTTTTCTTGCTGCATATAAACATACATAAATTTTACCTGTCCTTGAAAAAAAAAAGCTTCATTTAACATTTGCTGTCTCAAGCTACAATGCTAAATATTTTTTCCCCCATAAAATTCAGACTCCTAGAAAAGTTATCTGCAGGGCTTTACAAACTTTAAGGCATTATATAAGTATTATTCACTTTATTCTCATTATTTTTTATACTGATTGCCTCTATTTTTTCACTCCCACTCCTTTCTCAACCCTTTGAATTATGGCTTTCCTCCATGGGACTGAGACTATTCTTAACAAGATTATTAATCATCTTTTAATCATTAAAGCCAGTGATCTTCTCTCTCAGTCCTCATCCTTCTTGATGTCTTTGCAGCTTATGAAATTTTTGATCATTCTTTTATCTTGGATACTCTCTCTTGTCCTTAGGTTTCCATAACTTAACTATTTCCTGATTTTCATCCTACTTGTCTAATTACTCTTTAATTGCTTTGTTAGATCGGCATCATAGTCCTACTTTCTTTGTTTTGGCTTAACCAAGGGTTCTGTCCTGGATTCTCTTCTTTTCTCTGTATTTATGCTTCTTCTTTGTGAATTCTATCAATTCCCTTGAATTCAATTTTCATTTCCATTCAGATGACTCTGTATCCACCTATCTACTATCCTTTCTCTTGAATTCCAATTCCACATCACTTGCTATACATCTTCATCTGAATGTTTCATAGTCATCTCAAATTCAACATGGCCAAAACAGAAATTATCTTTCCTTTCAAAGTCTTTATTCTTCCCTATTTCTGTTGAGGTTGCCATCAGACACTCCAGCTCACAATATGGAAGACTTTTTTATTCCATTTATGTTAACTCTTATTCAAACACCATAATATATTTCCTATCCTTTCTCTTCTCTTCACTCTTATGACCATTAGTTTAGCTTATGCTCTTATCACCTCTTACTAGGACTATTGTAGTACTCTTCTAATTAGTTTTCCTGCCTATAGTCTCTGCTCTCTTCAGCCTATTCTCCACATAGCTTTTATTTTTTATTTAGTTTTATTTTATTTTATTTTATTTTATTTTTTATTTTTTTTTCCACATAGCTTTTAAATCCATATTCCTAAAGCAGAAGTTTGATGTCAATCAAAGCTTTGCTCAATAAGTTTGCATGGTTTCCTCTTGCCTAAAAGACATTTGGACTCTTTGATTTGGTATTTCAAGTCCTTTATGACTTGCCTCCATCTCTCTTTTTAGACTTTTTCCACATTATTCCCCCTTATGTACTCTATGTTCCAGTCAAATTGGCATAATATTGAAGTTTAAATTAAATTATTATCATCAAGAATAACAACAGATTATAAGATGGTTTGCTATTATATGACATATTTAATTTCATGGACTGAATCCCTTAAAACATGTGGCTATAAATAAGCTAACCTATCAAACAACTGTGAGTATTTTTCCATGGTCTCCACATTTTGGAAAGGAATCTCT
>JAJPUD010000380.1:92011-104030 GCA_023553655.1 Myrmecobius fasciatus | reverse complement strand
TCTCTCTATCTTTCTCTCCAGATTAAGTGACATATCCAAGATCACACAGCTAATAAGTGCCTGAGGCCATATTTGAACTCAGGTCTTCTTTACTCAGGGTCTTCTCTACCTAGCTGCCCCTCCTTATCTTAGCTTAAATACAGCAATTCACAAAGCAGCTTGAAGATACATCGGCATTACTAGATTGTACCAACTTGTGGAGTTATCCAGAGAGTGAATGGGCACCTGTTGTAATGGTGGGCAGGAGTGCATAATACTATTTATCCATTTTTGTTTGTTTATTTCAGAAGTAAACATTTTACAGATACTGTATTTGTCAACAAAGAGGAGAACAAAGTTCTCTAACAAGTAGCCAAGAGGGACCAAGACACAGTTCGATACAGTAGAAAGCTCATTGGCTCTGGGGCTGGGGGACCCAGGATCAAAAACTCCTTACTACTTGTGGAACCTTGGAAAGATGATTTAAACTTTCTGAGTCTTAGGTTTTTTTGTTTTTTTTTTTTAATCTATAAAATGAATTGGATTAAGTGACTTCTGAGGTACCTTTTAGTTCCAGATCTAGGATCCTAGATTTCACTGGAGAGAATGCTTTGATAATAAGCTCAGGGAAGCAGGACAACTAGAAGGAGAATTGAACTTCTTTTGGTTTTTCCAAGAGATTAACATAAGAGTAATGAGTGGAAATTGGAGGCAGGTATTTTTATTTTGGTCTTCATATTCTAATGCTGTCTACATAGGAAATCTATAAAGAAATATTTACTTCAAAGATATAATAACAAGCATATAAACATATTCCTCCAACATGCAGGGCTTAATCTTCCCCTCCTCCCTACTCATGTGGCTGATGTAGACACCAGATGATGGTAGGCACCAAATGTTAGGGTTTGGTCAAATGAAGAATTCACAATGGCCATTCTCTTTGGCAAAAGGTAGTTTTATTTGGGAGAAGAAATTTCAGACAAAAGAAAAAGATACAATAACTACCAGGAATGTTAAATATGAAATAGGGTTGGAAAAGCATGGAAAGGGGTTTTAATAATTAATGATGGAAAAAATAAGTTCCTTAGTGGAACTCATAATTACCCAGGAGAAAGGAAACACCCCATAAGGTTGCAGCATGCTCTTAGCAGGCAGGTTAAATCCTAAAAGGGACTCAGCACCTTAAAAGAGTTAGCTAGCTATAAGGGAGAAAAGTGGGAATGAGAAGCATGGTGGAATTAGGAGAAACACCATATGGCATGAAGGAGGGAGAAGGGGAAAGATACCACAAGGCAGCAGATTGACCCAAAGGAGGGCAGTGTCAAAGCCACTGGTTATAAGCAGATTTAGCCTCAGGAACTTGACATAACTTTGATTTCTCCAGGATTACCTCCACAGAAGGTAGGACCATGGAACTAAACTGACCTCCATAGATTATCATAGCCTTCTTCCTGCCTGCCACAGGGAATAATTTTATTAATACTTCAGTTTATCTCTGCCCACCACACCCACCTTTGGGAACCTTATCACCACCTTTGGTTTCCATTCACTTGGAGCCTACTGCTAAACTCCAAGTCCTCAAGCTAGACCCTTAGACTCCCCTCCAGACAGAGAGGCTGATTTCTCCAGAGAGGCTGACTGCCACACCCCTCATGAAATTCTGGCCCTTAGGCTCAAACTCAAGGATCCAGGGGGATTGCATTACCACCAAATCATCGGAGAAGAACCAAAGACTTAGAAACAAACACCCCAGGTCTCCTTGGAGCTAAGGTAAAAGGGCCTGGGGTGGGGGGAAGAGTCTAAAAGATAGCCCCTTCTCTATGTTCAATTTGTGGCACTGACTCATGTGTTGTAGGAAAGAATTTAAAAGAAAGAGACTGTCCAGTCTGGGCGGGTTAAAGACAATACTTGTTCCAGTTTGTAGATGATAAAAGGAAGCTCCTTCCATCTGCTAGGTAGGAAAACACGGAATACAGGGTGTGTCCATGTTTCCATTACTTGTGCTTAGGCTTGTTTTCCTTCTCCTAGCTAGTGATATTGCTGGGTTTTTTTTTTAAATCTGTTTTAATAATAATTGCTCCCATTTATTTACATTCTTCACAGTAGTGTGAATATTGTTGTCTTTTTTTGTAGATGAACTTCAGAGCAATGGAAACTTGTCCAAGATTACATGACTTGTAAAAGGCAGAGCCAAGACTCAACAAATAAAAGCATCTATTATAATCCAAATATGTAGCTAAATTCTGAGGGATATAAATACAAAAGTAAGACAATTCCTGCCCTCAAGGAGCTTATATTGTAATAGGGAAACAAGGCAACACACATAAGGAGTGATAGCTAGGCAAGGAAGGACATTTATTTTGAAAAGTTCTTGAGCTGCTGAGTGGGATATAGGGGAGTTAACTGTCATGCCCTTTTCAGAAACAAAGAAAGATTGATTTCATTGTTGTATCTAGAACAAGGATTGGGGAGAGATTATACATAATAAGGCATACAGAAAGGAGATAATAAGGAGATAACATTTGGATGAGATGTGAAACTTGCTCTGAGTCTGGAGCCAGCTAGATGGAGTGGGCCATGTGCATGGGAACTTTCTCTTCAATCAGAACAGCATGGTAGCAATTCCAAAACTGAGTGAATTAAATAGGGCTGGCTTCTCTACGAGATTTCCTTTCCCCCCATTATCTCATGCTACCTCTTTTTCTTTTTGTGAGGTATCAAAGCACAAAGATCAAACCCCAACTAAAAAGACTTGGGCTGAACCCCGGCATCTGTGTGATTGGTTAAGTCTCTTAATCTCTCACTACAGTAGGCAAAGTCTCTAAGACAACCAGTGGCAAAGAAGGTCCCTACCAGAATTGCTCAAGAGAGTTTATGAAATTTGGAGTTTTCTCTAATATTAAAATCACAGGTCCATTCCTTAACCCTGTCTGTGCAACCTTTGAGAACCCTGAATGAGGACAATTAATAAATTGATCATTAGGATGAGACTCAACAAGACAGAAAACTGCTGATTTACTGATTACTGATGCTTGATGTGCAGCATGTGTATATTCCAATATGAGGAAATGAATACCAGCTTACCAGGAAATGTTTGAAGTCATGCTCAATAAATAAGCTGGGCACAAGCTTTGTCAGCTACTCTTGTTAATTTGCTGCTTTCAGAAGCACAAACTTAATAGTCTGGTTCTCTCAGGGTTTAGAACAAGGTTAAAGGATGTGCTCAGATCCACTAAGAATAGCATCATCATCAAGGACAAATGACATCATACTGAAGGTAGTAATGAGTCAATCATATTGAATGTCTTAAATAGCTTCCAGACAATAATGTAGCATCCAGTATCAGTTGACTCACATGCAGTCTTTCTGACAAATTCTTCAATGATGAATACAATTGTTGGGGAGGGCTCCTCAGAAGTGGACTTTCTCCTCTTGCTAAAAAATCAGACAAAGCTTAATTATGTGTTATGTGGCCCACACTTAATGGAAGATCATTTGTATTTTAAGACAATCAGGGCTATCCCTATCTATGGAGCCTGGAGCCAATCACGCTGTGTAACTATATGCCTGGATACTCTGCCAAGTTCCATCCCTCAGCCTCCAGTCTCACTGACCCCCCTCTCAGCTTTCCAGAGCACCACCTCCTTCCAGTGTCATGGAGCTTCAGAGCTGGAAGGGTCACTTCTGTTCAAAGACATCTATCTCTCTAGACTGTATCTTTTCCTGGGGAATTTGGTTGTACTTCCATGTACATTCTTTTTTGAAGACTTAGTCCTTGATGGATCTCAGGATGTCAAAATTGGATATCTCTTCCTTATCGAAGTTTAAGAGTGGACACTCTACATTTTCTGGGACATATCTTTTAGCTCATTAATGTGAAGAGTCCAACCTTCTTGCATTTTAGACTCAAAGACAATGCTTCATGTAGAGGCTTCATACTCACATATAGTCTATGGCATTTCATCTTCCATACCTTTGCTCATATTCTTCCTTCTCCTGGGAATATCTTCCTCACTTCCTATTTCTCTGCCTTTTGATATCTTACTGATTTTTAAAAACCCCAGCTCAATTGCCACCTCTTTTATGAAATAATTCCTGATTCTTCCCAATTAGAAATGATCTTTGCCTCCTCTAAATCATCATAGTGCTTTATTTACCTTGATTTAATTATCCTATTCTGCCTTGTGGCTATTTTTGTAATCACCTTATCACCTACTAGACTGTAAGTTCCTTGGGGATCAGCCAAAGTGTTTTCTGTTTCTTTTGTATATCCCCAGAAACATCTTGGATAGTGCCTTAAAAATGTTCAATAAATTTAATTTAAAGGACAACAAGTGAAATGGTGCAGTGTAAGAGTTGGTCTCAAAGCCAATGATACCTGGCTCCAACATAGATGAAGAATCCTTATCCCAAAATCACAGAGAAGCAGTGTAGTATGGTAGATAGAAAGCTGATCTTGAAGTCAGGAGGAATTGGGTTCAAGTTCTGCCTTTGACACATCCTTGCTGTCTCTTGACCTCTCGGTGTTCTAAGCAACTAAGACTATCAGTTGTAGGAAAGAGCCAAACTGAATATGTAGGAGTTCTTTTCCAAGACCTCCCCACTCCAAAGAAGTCATGGAGTCCAATCTCTTTTCTTAATGGACTACAGCTGAAGGTCCCCCAAAAGGTCACATCAAGTGGCAATAATGTTAATTTATGATAGTACTCATTGGATTAAAATGTACTCTGAGATGCCTGAAACTTTAAGATCAGGAGCTGGCTACAAGAAATAATGGCTGGTAGAATTTAGGAGAATTTGATGGTATTCTGGTCAACCACATTGCTTTAAACTTGAATATAAAGAACTGGAATCCAACTAACAAAATTTTTCATGTGAAGAGAAAGCTTTAGGATAGCAAAGCAGAGAGACAAATGTGCTTTCTTTATTGTATGTATGAAAAAGCCATGAGTCTACTATAGGCAGCTAAAGATGATTGAAATTAAAAATACAGGAATGTCTTTGAAATCAGAAATTGAATGAGGTCATGCAGTGCCCAGATATCATAGACTCACAGTTAAAAGTTGTAAGAGACCCAAAAGGACATTAAATACAAGCCCTTCATTTGACGTGTGAGGAAACTGAGTGAATGATGTTTTTTTCTTAGAAACTGGGTTTCCCCATCTCAACTAGGCTGGTAGTAAAGCAACCATGTTTCTATCCCTCTGCTGACTGACTTTGGAATTTTTTCCTACATATAAAAATCTACCCCATTCTCAAAATATAAATTTTTATCAACACTAGATGTAGGAATATAAAGTGATAAAGATATCACTGAGGACTTTTATAAACCAGAAAAGGAAGCCAGCCAATAAGAATGAAAGAGCAAATGCCAGATCTGAATGCTATATTGAAACCCCAGAGATAGTAAATAAAACAAAACAAACCATTTGCACTTTGCAAACCTTACTGGGACAGATAAATGCTAGTTGTTGTTGACAAAATTCCCTTCATTGGAGGGATTGGCAAATTTTTTCTTAATTTACAATGTTAAAGAGTTACCAGGGGTTAAGTGAGAAGTGATTTAAGAGAGACTTAAGTCACACAGTTGGGTGTGTCAGGAGTAGGACTTGAGAGTGAGGTCTTTATGGCTCCAGTCTGGCTCTCTCTTTACTTTTATCAGTCTGTTCCTTTAATAGTTTAATTACTTAGTTTAAAATATCACTCAGACAAAATATTGCAAAGTCCAGCCCATAAAACTTGTTATCATGCAGAAGGAAACAATTCAGCCAAGAATTCCTCTTGTTGGGGCTAATCCAATTAAAATATCTCAAGTCCGAATTCTAAAGATTTCACAATTAAATATGAACAAGAAGCAGTCTCCCCTAAAATGGAATAAGAATGAATAAGGAAGCAAAGAGGACACAGCTCATTTTTCTCAGTTTTCTATGTGCATTAAAAAGTCACTGATGCCTTTTGCAGCCCAGTAGTTGATTCTTGCTTTCTTCCAATTCTAGCTGCCTCTGGCCCTCTTCCAGTTTAAGCTGGCTCTTGACCCTGCCTTCATACTATCTTATTTACACCAGTTAATTCTTTCATTTAAATCACAGAACTTATACTTAGCACACTGAACCATGGGATGAAGGGGATGCTGGGGACAACCTCAGAAAACATCCAAAAGCCATTTAACCAGAAACAACAACTGGAGGTTTTAGTAAAGTACAATTAGAATTCAGCAGTGTAAGATGGTGGGCAACCTAGAAAGCAAAAGGGAACTTTGACTCTAGTAACAGAAACATGAAGGTCACAGCCTTTGGCCAGAGCACATCTGCATTCATTTAATTCAGTTGCGTGTTCAGTTATGATTTTTCAGAATTCAGAAATGACATCGATAAGCTTGAGAGTATCTGGAAAAGGTTAACCAGAATGGGAAAAGGCCCAAAATAAGTTCAAAGAAACTGGAGATGTTTAGTCTGATGAAGAGATTCTGTGATTCAGGAAAATATTTTTAGCTCACCCTTCTCAACCAAGACTTGATCCCATTCTCTCTGATCCTCAGATCTTTGGAGGGGAAGGAGATGGAAAAAAAAAAAAAAAAGGCCTAAGGGTGTCTATGTTTTTTGTTGTGGTGGATGTTATTTTTAATAGAATTTAATTACTCCACATAAAGGCATTGCTTAAGTTGTCTTAAATCAGTTTTACTTTGAATTGCCAATTATGATGGTTTAAAAAAATAAAACAGAAACAACATTCCTGGCTCTCTTCTAGACAGCTAATTCAATATAATCTAATATTAGTTTGAGACTTTTTCATATCTATGTCTATATATAAATATAGATGTAGATATATAGATATGTATATATGCATATATATAATAGCTTTTCATTTTTTCTAATACATACAAAAATAGTTTTCAACATTCACCTTTGCAAAATTTTGTGCTCCAAGTTTTTCTCCCTCTCTTCTCCCCTCTCCCCTTTCCTAGATAGCAAGCAATCTAATATAGGTTAAAACGTGCAATTCTTCTAAACAATTTCCCATATTTGTCATACTGAATAGTCATACTGAACAAGAAAAATCAGATCAAAAGGGAAAAGAGACTTTCTTATAGAATAAGTAATATAACTGAATTCTTCACCCATCCCACAGATTATGTCCTTTCAGGCCAAGGCTAAGAGTTACTGTTCTTTCTTAAAATGTACTTAGGTTTTCAGATTCATGTCCAATTCAGTTGCCTCTCCCTGCAAAGGTTTGTTAAAATAACCTTCATAAGATTTAGAGTTGCACGGACCTTATGGATTATTTAGCCCAATCCCCTCATTTTATGGAGAAACTGAAGCCTAGAGAAGAGATATAAGTAGCAGTCAGAATTTGAAATTCAGGCCTTATATCTTTCTGAGTGTATATGTATGTTCATTATGAGTGTGTGTGTGTGTATATACATGTATAACCAGATATATAACCACCTCAATTCCATTCAATTCAACATATAGTTATTAAGCCATACATGTAGGGCTCAGGATGGGGAATACAAAACTGAAAAAAAACTTGGTCTCTGCCCTTAAGGAGCCTTCAACCTATAATCTAATCAAATATAAGCCATATTTCCTGTCCATTCCCCCAGGCTTTGTTATCCAGTTCAGTACTTCTTGTTGCTGTCATGTCTGATTCTTGGTGCCCCAGGGACCATACTGGCCATGGGGTTTTCTTGGCAAAGTGGAGTGGTTTGCCATTTCCTTGGGTTGAAGCAAACAGGGTTAAGTGACTTGCCCAAGGTCACACAGCTAAGTGTCTCAGGTAGCATTTGAACTCAGATTTTCCTGATTCGAGGCTCAGTGCTCTACCATCCAGCCATCCAACTGCCTCTGCAGTCTTGTTTCCTAGATGTATCCTAACTTTTAGGGAAAGGAGCTCCACATAGAATATGCCCCAAATTTTTACATTTTGCCCTTTTCCTGATGGATGTTCTGTATGTTTTAGTAAAAATTAAATTTAGTAAAAAGGGGAAAAGGGGAAAAAAAATAAGGTTTTTACTGACAGAAAACTGATGTTTGGAGCAAGAAACTCACTTGTCCTAGACTGCATAGCTAACTGGAACTTGCTGAGCCCATGGCACTTGTTACTGTGACATTTTGGAGTTGTGTTAAAAAAAGAAAAAAGAAAGCGAAAAAACAAGACAAAACAAAATCAGCATTCTTTTGCCAGGGACAATCCTTTTCTTTCTGGGAATTTGCTGTATCCATGCTCCCTCCTTAGTGACACTCAGAAGCCTCATTTATTCCAGACAGAGACTTGGGAGATTTTCCTTGGCATTGATGGAAATATTTTAATGTCCAGACAGCATGAGATATATTTGCACTTTAAAGCAATGTGTATTAATTTTTTTTTTGTTTTCTATTATGTGAGAGATTTGAGGTATGAAAAATAAAAGTTTTCTGACATAAAAAAGGAAAGAAAAAAGAAGAGAAAAATAAGTAAAACCAATCAACATTTGGAGAAAAAAATCTGAGAACATATGACTTTTTATTTCTGCTGGATCTCCTACTCTGCAAAGGAGAGGGGGTTCATGTAAGTGTCTCCAGGCCTCTCTGAAATTATCCTGATCATTTCTTAGAGGACAATAATATTCCATAATATCCATATGCTATAACCTATTCAGTCATTCCCCAATTGATGGGCATCCACTCAGTTTTCAGTTCTTTGCCACTACAAAAAGGGCTGCCACAAACATTTTTGCACATGTGGGTCCTTTTCCCTTTTTTATGATGGCTTTAGAATACAGACCCAGTAGAAACACTGCTGGATCAGAGTATGCACAGTTTGATAGTCCTTTGGGCATAATTCTAAAATTGCTCTTCAGAATAGTTGGATCATTTCACAATTCTACAACAATGTATTAGTGTTCCAGTTTTCCCACATCCCCTCCAATATTTATCATTAACAGAGTCGTTTGGTTTTTTTGATGACTGATTTAATGAAAGTTCATTGACTGATGAAAGTAACTTGCATAGCTTTTGTATAGAACACAAGTTATTATTGATAGACATCTTTCTGCTTCCCTCTACATGATCAATAGTGTCTGTTGAGTTGAATTAAATTTAAATTGCTTTTTTTTTTTTAAATTCAGAAAACTTTTTAAAAAATGGTATAATGGGGCAGCTAGGTGGTGCGGTGGATAGAGCACCAGCCCTGAAGACAGGAGGACCTGAGTACAAATCTAGTCTCAGACACTTAACACTTCCTAGTTTTGTGATCCTGGGCAAATCACTTAATCCCAATTGCCTCAGGAAAAGAAAAAAAAAAAGATATAATGGTTAACCTCTGCTCACCTGAGTTATTTTACACTTTGGGGAATACAATATACATTCATGGCTGGGAAAAGCCCTAATAGGAGGGAAAAAAGAATATTCTTCAACATAATGAAGCCTTTTTCCTTGTTATGTCTTGTAAAATTATTTCCACTTCACAAAAGAGAACATTTGGAAATAGAGAAGGGAATAATAATAACTAATAACTTATTTCTTTTTTTTAAAATGAAATCTTTTGTTTAAACATTATCTAGATTTTCCAACATATTCCTCCTACCTCTGCTTCCTAGAGAGTTGCTCCTTAAAACAAAGAATAAAAAAAGGGAAAAAACCTTGGCAAAACTAATCAGCACACCTTTTGATCTTATTGAAGAACTGCACCATGGAATCAGTGCTGTGAGACAACACAAGTTATACTTAAGCAGATGTCAGATAAGCCTGAGAATTTATCCCTGCTTAAGTAATTAGTATTATGGAGGAATAGGGCAACTGTTAGTCCTAGAAAACAATGAAATTCTCTGCAATTGTAACAACACTACTGACTAGTTTATCTTAAAGTAAGGGGAATGTGGAAAGGTCTCTGAATGTAAACTGCAAATCCCCAAGAAAAATGAACAAACAATAACTCTTCCAATCCCTCTCCCCCAAGGGTCTCAAAATAGCCACTAGACTCATTCCCAGAATTTAGTAATTTATTATTTTGAATTAAGGTCTGAGGCCCTCTACTTATAATTTGTATAAAAACATAGGTTATATGTTATTTGTTGTTCAATCTAGGAGGAACATTGAGAGATGGAATCAAAATTAAAAAAACAAAAAAAAACAAAAAAACCACTCTTTTCTTATTTATAAAGTAGGCCTTTCTGGCCTCAGTGCCTAAATTTTCTCATCTATAAATTGAGGGTATTAGAAAAATTGATCTCTATGTCTTCTGCTATAAGTCTTAATCTTAAAATTACATGAGCCCAGTTCTCCTGAATTCTGGTTCTAGGATTTTTCTTTTATATGATCTAGCCTTCAGGAATCTCAGGATCTGTTCCATTCTTAGACTTAACAAGGAATAGGCTTGAATCCTATCTCAGGCACTTACATCTGTGTGACTGAGCAAATCAAACTTCCTGAACTTGTTTCTTCATCTGTACAGAGTTGTTGGTTGAATTCTGTGACCTCTGAGGTCTTTCCAGCTCTAAAACTACTGTAATCATTGAAGTAAGTGAGCTGGAGCCCTTCAGAGTTTACAGAAAACCCAATGGGGTGGGGAGTGGGAATGTCACCATTCCCTTTGAGGTATGAGGTTTAGTGGGTTAAGTGACTTGTCCACAATCAGCAGCAGAAGGCAGCAGTGTTGTGGATAAACTCACACTTTCTAGCTAAAGCCCTGAACCTGCCTCTTAGAGACTGTTTACTCAACTGTAAAATGAAAGGATTTAGGCTGAAAGATCTTAAATCTGCCTTCCAGCTCTAAGTCTGAGATCCTGGGAAGTTATCTCAGAGGACATGGAAGATGAGCATGTGGGGTATCCATGGATACATGTTGTCTTATTTTCTTCTTAGTCTTGACCCTTGTCAGTGTTGTGGACAGGTTTTGAGGCCTTGAGCTTATTGTGTGTCCTCAGTGGTCATTTGTACCTCTCCCTCCTAATTTAGAGTTCAATCTACAGAGCAGGGGCTAATAAAAGAACTGTGCCCCTGGGCTCTAGACTCCTAGAGGCTTCTGCTCCTGAAGGAAGAAATCACCTTCCCAAATGGAGAGAAACTCAGGACTTTCACCAACACTAACCTTTAAGCCTGTTAAGTCTACAAATGCAGAATCTCTCTAATCATACCACTTCTCTTCATCCCCAAGGCCACTGACATCATTCAGATCTTCACTACCGAAGTAATTCAAATTTTCCATATTCGAATATTTCCAATATTCTAATAGGCTTCCCTATCTCTGGTGTCTCCTTTCATACACACACACATACACACACACACACACACATATATATATATATATATATATACACACACATATACACACATACATACATCTACACACACATATATATATATACATATGTATGTGAATGTGTATATATATATGAATGTATATATTTATATATGTATGCATATACATACACTCTTTATATATGTGTGTGTGTGTGTGTTTGTGTTGTTGTTCAGTTGTACTCAACTCTCTGTGACAACCATTTGAGATTTTATTGGCAAAGATACTGGAGCAATTTGTCATTTCCTTCTCCAGCTCATTTTGAGGAAATTGGTGAGGAAACTGAAGAACAGGGCTAAGTGACTTGCCCAGGGTGACACAGATAGCTACTGTCTGAAGTCAGATTTGAATTTAAATGCTCCTGATTTCAGGGCTGGTACTCTATCTACTGCACCACCTACCTTCGTATTCATGTGTGTGTGTAAATGTGTTTGTTTTTTGTCCGCAAAAAGGTACAGTAGGTTCTACTATGTATGATCAGACCATCAGGAGGCTTTATCACAGGTTGGGCACAAACAGTTCATATGAACATCTGCAGTGGAGATGTCTCTAAATTTGTGTGTCTGGCATTACTTTTATGCTATTGCAATTCTGATTTGCTCATAGAAGATGGTGTCTTGTTTGATGTGAGCAGACCATATTGGATGGTCCTATGTCAGTGTTTCCCATGTTTCACAATTGATTCCATTGTTCTTCAGAAAGACTTTGAGTGTCCTTCAATTGCTTCTTTTGACCTCCCTGTGGGTGCTTGACTTGTGTGAAT
>JAJPUD010000380.1:38625-92001 GCA_023553655.1 Myrmecobius fasciatus | reverse complement strand
GCAAATGGAATCGATTCAGTTCCCTGGCTTGGAGCTGGTGGAGAGTCCAAGTTTCATAGGCATATAGTCATGAGGTCAGTACAATAGGGATGTAGACCTTCAGTTTGATAGGCAGTTTTCTATCCCCCACTTTCCTTTGGAGCCTTCCAAACACGGAGCTAGCTCTGTCAATGCATGTGTCAATCTAAGTTGAGTGAGCTTATCCACAGCATTCAATTTTTCTCTATTTGCTGTAACTGATGGTTCCATGTGTAGATGATGTGGTACTGATTGGTGGAGGATATGTTTTCTTGATGTTGTTGGGCCAAAATTAGCACAAATGGCAGAGGACTGATCCATACTCTTGCATCTCAGCCTCAGAGGCTGCATTGAACACATAATCATCTGTGAACAAAAATTCATATCCCAACTTTCCCTCCACTTTAGTCTTGCTTTGGAGCCTTTTCAGGTTAAATAATTTAATTTCAGTGTAATAGCTGACTTCAATGCCATTTTCATCCTCAATGAAGATGTCCAACAACATTGTTGAAAACATCATGATAAAAAGCTTGGGAGGAAGCACACAGCCCTGCTTCACTGCATTGGTGACTGGGAAAACATGTTGTCATGAAATTAGCATACAATGCTGATGAACTTCTCTGGGCAGCCAAATTTTGCCCTGATCTTCCACAAATCCTCACAGCTGACAGTATCAAAAGCCTTAGTCAACTCAGCCTTGCATATAGACCTCTGTTTTGTTCATGTAGTTCTCTTGGAGTTGTTGGACACAAACATATCAACTCATCCTCAATACACTGGCTTTCTAGTAGATGCCCATTTTCCAGGTGAAGGATCAGTCTATTAAGAAAGACTAGTGAGAATATTGCCAGCAATAACTAAGAGAGACTCCCCCCCCACCATGTAATTGTTACACAACAACCTATTGGACTATGAGAGAATCCTTGAACACCTTGGGGATAACCTCCTCTTCTCATATAACCTGGAAAATTTCAGTCAGCTTTTATATGATCAGTGAATCCCCTTCCTTATATCTCAGCAGAATAGAATCAATACCAGGAGCTTTGCCACAAGAGAAGAGCCTAATGACATTACAAACCTGTTCTTCAAGTGGAAGTTTAGCTAGAGAGGAATTGACTTCAACTTGAGATATGAGTCAATGATTTCAGCATTGATTGATGATAGTCTGGTGAGGATGTTATAAAAGTGTTTGGCTCATCTCTCTAGGATTATGTCCTTATCACTAACCAATGTGGAATGGGGAAGGGAGAGAGAAAGGGGGGAAAAAGAGAGAGGGGATGAGAAACAGAAGACAGGGAGAAGACTAGAAGAAGAAGAAAAAAGGGGGAGGGAAGGGAAATTGGGAGGAAAAGACAGAGGAGGAGGAGTTGGGGAGGGGAAGAGGGAGAGGAAGAGAGAGAAGAGAAAGTCTTTATGTATAGTCATTTGATTAGACCTTAGCATCAAGCAGGTTAATTTGGCTACTATATATTCATCCATAGGTGGATGTGTGTATATAGTGCTATCTATCTATATACTCAAAATCCTCCAGTGGTTCTCCATTGCCTAGATGAACTTGTGACCATATTAGAATACAAATTTAATTTTTTTCTTTTTTTTTTTTGCTGAGGCAATTGGAATTAAGTGACTTGCCCAGGGTCACACAACTAGGAAGTGTTAAAGTGTCTGAGACCAAATTTGAACTCAGGTCATCCTGATTTCAGGGCTGTGCCCCTGCAATTTAAATTCTTTACAGTAATATTCAAAGCCTTAAGAATCTGACTCCAGCTTGCTTTTCCAGATTTACTCAACTCTTAAAATCCTCTGAATTCCAGTCAAACCAATTTCTGATATTTCCTTAACAAATCTGGGATTTTCTTGTCTCTGTTTTTTCCAAAATTCCTGGAAAGCTCAGTTCAAATGCCAGATGATATTCCTTCAGGTATCATTTTTCTATTCCCAGAGCCAGAAATGATTCTTCTCTCCTACTAACACTCATAAATCTTTGAATTTTTTGTTCGGTTTGTTTTGAACTTTGCATACCCATTTCTATGCTACTTTGCATTTTACTTATTGGGTAAATAATGTATTCTTTTCTATTAAATTGTAAACTCCTTCTAGTAAGAATCCATCAGTTTCTTGCATATAGTAATTATTTAGTAAGATCTTTTTGAGCTTAATTGGATTGTGAGGAGACTATGAAAGGACTGAATATCAGAACTGGAAGGAACTTCAGAAGCCATCTAGAGCAACTAACTCATAAATAGAAATCCCTCCAGAATAGTTCTGATAAGTGATCATCCAACTTTTATTGGGTGACCTCTAATGAAGGGAAAACTCATTACTTCCTGGGGCATCTCATTACCTTTTGGTATAGCTCTAGTTTCAAGGATAGTTTTTATTAATTATCAAATAAAATCTGCATCTTTACAAAAATCTTCCACCCATAGCTTCAAGTTCTACTTCTCTGGGGCTAAATATAGAAAGCCAAATTTCTCTTTTTTAGATCAGTCTTTGATATGCTTTAAGATAGTTGATAATGTATACCCAGCTGGTCCACACAATATAGGGTTTTCCCAGTCTCACTGAATCTTCATTCACACAAAAATGTTTTTAGCTCTAGTATGAAGGAGATCAGCTGACCTGGTTCTCTGAGGCCTAGGGAAGAGAGCACTAGGCTGGTTCAGAAAAGCAGCAAAGCAAAAGAAGGCTCTTGTGCTTAGAAGCCAAACTTAATTGGCTTCACAATTTAGCCAAGGTATGGCCCTGGGGGCTCCTACTACAAAGAAAAACATTGAGTATTTTCTTGTTTGGAAGCCAGAAACTGCTGAGTTTGTTTTATGCAGATACTTAATTCTGATTCTTCCTAATCCTTCTCCCTAAAGAGTCTCACTGTATAGTCAAAAGATAGCATGGAAAAATAACAAGGATACCTGCTTTATTTGTAGGGTTACTCGTGGGTTGTTTTGAATGCAGGGGACAGGGGTGTAAATGCCCAAGGACAGTCATGGGTAGGATGGAGAGGATACAGCTGGTATTAGGAAGTGATTTAGGAAAACAGCTATAAAGAAAGATGACTCCTGAATAGATGGGATCAATAGCTTGCTGCAATAGGAAGAGCTTTGAACTTGGAATCAAAAGATCTGGGCTCAAAGGGAAAAAGACCCACACGTGCAAAATTGTTTGTGGCAGCCTTTTTTGTAGTGGCAAGGAACTGAAAACTGAATGGATGCCTATCAGTTGGAGAGTGGCTGAACAAATTATGGTCTATGAATGTTATGTAATATTATTGTTCTGTAAGAAACGACCAGCAGGATGATTTCTTTTTTTTTTTTTAATTTATTTATTTTTTTAAAATTTTATTTGCATAACATATGTGTGGGTAATTCTTCAACAATAACCCTTACATAGCTTTCCATTACAAATTTTTCCCCCCAACTCCCCACCCCTCCCCTAGATGGCAGGATATCCACTACATGTTAATTATGTTAAAATATTGGCAGATCGAATATATGTATACATATTTCCAAACTTATCATTGCTGTGCAAGAAAAATCTTATCTACACAAACGATATATCAGATAAAGGAAACACAATGTAAGCAAACATCAATCAAGGAGTATGAGAATGTTATGTTGTGGTCCACATTTCACATCCCTCTCTCTGGGTGTATATGGCTTTCTTCAGTGAACAATTAGAGGTGGTTTGAAACATTTCATTGTTGAAGAGAGCCATGTCCATCAGAATTAATCGTCATATAGTACTGTTGTTGCCGTGTATAATGATCTCCTGGTTCTGCTCATTTCACTCAGCATCAGTTCATGTAAGTCTCTCCAGGCCTCTCTGAAATCATCTTGCTGGTCATTTCTTACAGAGCAATAATATTCCATAATATTCATATACCATAATTTATTCAGCCATTCTCCAATTGAAGGGCATCTATTCAGTTTCCAGTTTCTAGCCACTACAAAAAGGGCTGCCACAAACATTCTTGCACATGTGGGGTCTTTTCCTTCCTTTATGATTTCTTTGGGATATGAGCCCAATAGAAATGTTGCTGGGTCAAAGGGTATGCACAGTTTGATAACTTTTTGAGCATAGCTCCAAATTGTTCTCCAGAATGGCTGTATCCGTTCACAGCTCCACCAACAATGCATCAGTGTCCCAGCCCTCCCACATCCCCTCCAACATACATCATTAACTTTTCCTGTCATTTTAGCCAATCTGACAGGTATGAAGTGGTACCTCAGGGTTGTCTTGATTTGCATTTCTCTGATCAACAGTGATTTGGAGCACCTTTTCATATGACTATAAATAGTTTTAAGTTCATCCTCTGAAAATTGTCTGTTCATATCCTTTGACCATTTATTGATTGGAGAATGGCTTGAATTTTTATAAATATGAGACAATTCTCTGTATATTTTAGAGATGAGACCTTTATCAGAACCCTTAAATGTAAAGATGATTTCCCAATTTATTGCTTCCCTCCTAATCTTGTCTGCATTGATTTTGTTTGTACAAAAACTTTTTAACTTAATATAGTCAAAGTTATCTATCTGGTTTTCAATTAAGAGTTCCAGTTCTTCTTTGGACATAAATTTATTCCATCTCCATAGGTCCAGCAGGATGATTTCAGAGAAGCCTGGAGAGACTTACAGGAACTGATGCTAAGTGAAGTGAGTAGAATCAAGAGAACATTGAACATAACTACAAAACTATAAGATGATCAATTCTGTTGGATGTGGCTGTTTTCAACAGTGAGGTGATTCAAGGTAATTCCAATAGTCTTGTGATGGAGAGAACCATCTGCATTGGAGAGAGAACTGTGGGGACAATGTGGATCACACCATAGTATTTTCATCTTTTTTGTTGTTTGCTTTTTTTTTTTCTTTCTCATTTTTCCTTTTTGATCTGATCTTTCTTGTATAGTATGATAATTGTGGAAATACATATAGAAGAATTACACATGTTTAACATATATTGGATTACTTGCTATCTAGGGGAATGAGTGGAGAGAAGGGAGGTAGAAGAATTTGGGACACAAGGTTTTATGATATTGAAACTATCTTTGCATATATTTTGAAAATAAAAAGCTATTATTAAAAAAAAAATCTGGGCTTGAGATGGAAAAACTTGGACTAAGGAAAAACCTGAGTTTGCATTTCAACAGAGGATTTCTGGAGAAGCAGTATCCTAATTAAAAAAAAAAAAAAAAAAGACTTGTAAAAAGAATGCACAAGGTAGTACCAAGAAGTGTGAATAACATAGAGACTGGGATTAGGTAGCCAGAGATAGGTCATCTTGAACAAATTACTTTATCTTAACTAGTCTTTCCTCCCTCATCTTTGGCATGAGAAGATTCAACCAGATAATAGCCCACATTCATCTAGGACTTAACAATTTACAAAGTCTTTTTCTCATGACTTTTCTGTGCAGTGGGCAGGGGAAATAATATAGGATATGCTAAAAGTCTTAGTGTAGTGATGTTCAGCACACTTTGTACTATCCCTAAATACAGATGAAGAACCAGGCTGAGGAAGGTTAAGTAACCTGCCAATGATCCAACAGCTAGAAAGTAGCAGGTGGAAGACCTCCAACCTAGTACTCTCACCACTATCTACAATGTAGCATTGAAGTCTCTTTAATTATCTTTGATTTTTGTCTATAGCAATGGAGGAAAGGAAGAAAGCAAGAACGTGTTATATGCCATTAGCAATATGGCAACTAAAAATTACCAGAAGACCAGGCTGGTTTTTGAAGAGGCAGAGGAATTAGAGACCAAATTGCCAACATTCACTGGATTATACTGAAAGCAAGGGTCTTCTAGAAAAACTATACTGAAATCTTTCACTGTACAGATCACCACAAAATGTAGCAAGTCCTCAAAGAGATGAGAGTACCAGATCATCTTGTCTGTCTTCTGAGGAACCTGCACACCAAGAAGCAATAGTTACAACTAAACATGGAACTGATTAGTTTAAAATTGAAAAAGGAATATGGTAAGGCTGTATATTGTCACCTTATTTATTTAACTTATATGCAAATTACATCATATGAAATGCCATGCAAGAGGAATCAAAAGTCAGAATTAAATTAGGAGAAATTTTTTTTAATTTTTAAATTTTATTTTATTTGCAAAACATATGTATGGGTAATTCTTCAACATTAACCCTTACATAGCTTTCTGTTACAGATTTCCCCCCCCCAGCTCCCCATCCCTCCCCTAGACGGCAGGATATCCACTACATGTTAATTATGTTAAAAAACTTGGCAAATCAAATATATGTATACATATTTCCAAACATCATTGTTGTGCAAGAAAAATCGTATCTACATAAAAGACATATCAGATAAAGATAACACAATGTAAGCAAAAATCAATCAATCAAGAGTATGAGAATGTTATGTTGTGGTCCACATTTCACATCCCTCTCTTGGGGTGTATATGGCTTTCTTGAGTGAACAATTGGAAGTGGTTTGAAACATTTCGTTGTTGAAGAGAGCCATGTCCATCAGAATTGATCGTCATATAGTATTGTTGTTGCCGTGTATAGTGATCTCCTGGTTCTGCTCATTTCACTCAGCATCAGTTCATGCAAGTCTCTCCAGGCCTCTCTAAAACTGTCCTGCTGGTCGTTTCTTACAGAACAATAATATTCCATAATATTCATATACCACAATTTATTCAGCCATTCTCCAATTGAAGGGCATCTATTCAGTTTCCAGTTTCTAGCCACTACACAAAGGGCTGCCACAAACATTCTTGCACATGTGGGGCCTTTCCTTCCTTTATGATTTCTTTGGGATATAAGCCCAATAGAAATGCTGCTGGGTCAAAGGGTATGCACAGTTTGGTAACTTTTTGAGCATAGTTCCAAATTGCTCTCCAGAATGGCTGTATCCATTCACAGCTCCACCAACAATGCATCAGTGTCCCAGCCTTCCCACATCTCCTCCAACATTCATCATTAACTTTTCCTGTAATTTTAGCCAATCTGACAGGTGTGTAGTGATATCTCAGGGTTGTCTTGATTTGCATTTCTCTGATCAATAGTGATTTGGAGCACCTTTTCATATGACTACAAATAGTTTTAATTTCATCCTCTGAAAATTGTCTGTTCATATCCTTTGACCATTTATCGACTGGAAAATGGCTTTAATTTTTATAAATATAAGACAATTCTCTAAATATTTTAGAGATGAGACCTTTATTAGAACCCTTAAATTTAAAGATGATTTCCCAATTTATTGCTTCTTTCCTAATCTTGACTGCATTGGTTTTGTTTGTACAAAAACTTTTTAACTTAATATAGTCAAAGTTATCTGTCTGGTTTTCAATTAAGAGTTCCAGTTCTTCTTTGGACATAAATTTATTCCATCTCCATAGGTCTGAGAGGTAAACTATATTATGTTCCTCTAATTTACTTATGGTATCACTCTTTATATCCAGATCATGAACCCATTTAGATCTTATCTTGGTATATGGTGTTAAATGTGAGTCAAGCCCTAATTTCTTCCACACTAGTTTCCAATTTTCCCAGCAGTTTTTGTCAAATAGTGAGTACTTATCCCAGAAGCTGGGGTCTTTGGGTTTATCAAAGACTAAATTGCTATAGTTATTGCCTAGTTTGTCTTGTAAATTAGGAGAAAGATTAACAATCTTAGATATGCAGATGATAACACTCCAATGGCAGAAAGTAAAGAGGAATTGAGAAGCCTATAGATGAGGGAGAAAAAGGAAAATGTAAAAGCTGATTTGAAGTTTAATATCAAAAACATCAAGATCTTGGCAACTGGTCCCATCACTTCCTAGCAAATAGAGGGGGAAGAAATGGAAGCAATGTCAGAGTTTATATTCTTAGGTTCAAAGATCACTGTAAACAGTGACTGCAATCATAAAATTAAGAGATACTTGCTCCTTGGAAGGAAAGCTATGGAAAATCTGGACATACTAAAAAGCAGAGACATTCCCTTAATGATAGAGGTCTGTATAGTCAAAGCTATGGTTTTTCCAGTAACAATGTCTGACTGAAAGAGATGGATTATAAGAAAAGCTGAGTATCACAGAATCAATATTTCCAATGGTGGTGCTGGAGAAGACTTTTGAGAGTCTTTTGGACAGCAAAAAGGTCAAATCAGTTAATACTTTAATAAGATTGTATCATGAAACAATGAACATGAACTTGAATAAATTTCAGGAGATAGTGAAGGATAGAAAAAAGCCTGCATATTATGATCCATGGGGGTCATATATGACTCAACATCATCACCACCAACAAAAACAGCCTCTATGCTAAACACTATAAATATTCCATTTGATCCTCACAACAATCCTTGGAGATAGGTGCTATTTCTATCTTCATTTTACAGTTGAGAAAACTGAGTCAGATAGATGTTAAGTGGGGAAAGGATGAGCAGCTGTGTGTCAAGACATGATGGGTATGAGTAGTTCTAGCTTCACTCATTTGGATGCTTATAAAGCCCATAATTTTTTTTTTTTTAGTAGCAGCTATACTCATGGTATAATCTTGTTATATTTACAAAGGACTTTTCAGATATTTAGAGGGAAAAGGCTTTATTACTACAAAGCATTATTTTGTTATTTGAAAAGCTAAAGTCAGTATTATTGCTAGGGGTTTATATGCATAGCTCTTGTAATGGTATAGCAAATAAAAATTCCTGAGTAATCTGAAGTTCCAACAAAATCGCAGTGCCCATATCTAAAGAACCAGCAGGGTGAAATCTGAGGCATTATTATAATTTCCATTTTACTGATTCAATTCAGTTAAACAAAAACTTACTGAGCTCTAAGTAATGTGGTAGGTGAAAATGAATGACTGAAGAAAACAAAGGTTCAATCTTCCAAGCATATCAGTTTATTAAGCAATGCATGCCAATACATGCCAACTGCTTAACAAAGCAGGACCAAACCTCCTCACCTGAAGCCTGGACCCTAAATATCAAGGGAGACTATCCCTTATACATTAAAAACAAATGAGACCAATAAATTAAAAGAAAACAATTCAACATTAGGTAATCTGATTTCCAATTAGAAGAAAGATTAGGGATTTTCTAAATTGGAGAGGGAGAGTGAACAACTAGTTTCCTGAAATCAAAAAAAGGAGTCCTACTCCCTTGCAAGTGTTATAAGAGCACATGGAAATTATAACTTGATTGATCAATTTTTCTACTCATTTCCAATATGGTTTGCTTGAGAAGTACAACTGTGAGAAAACTCTTTGTATTAGGGTTTCTGATCAATTTAACCTGAGTCATTTTTCAGTTATGTCTGACTCTTCATGACCCCATTTGGGGTTTTTTGGGCAAAGATACTGGAATGGTTTGCCATTTTTTTCTCCAGCTCATTTTACAGATGAGAAAATTGAGGCAAATAGTTAAATGACTTCCCCAGGGTCACATTGCTAATAAGTGTCTAAAGCCAGATTTGAACTCAGGAAGAGGTCTTTGTGACTCCAGATCCAGTACTCTATGTACCTCTCCACCTAGCTGCCCAGCATAACCTAAACCCTTGGTTGGGAGTCCCTAAGCAACAGGGAGAGGTAGCTCAGTTTCCTAACCACACAAGGTTAGCTCAAACAGTACAATAAGCTTTTCTTCCAATTCTCACAATAAAATTTCCTCAAAAGGTAGAGATTGAACTAGACCCAGAATTGAATAGAAACTAAGCTAGTTCCAAAATTGAGTCATAAGTTGGAATCAGTGCTCAGACACCACAATTAAGCATTTTCTATAATTCCCTCAGTTTAGGGCACAATGCTATATTGCCCAAAATTGAAGGGCAGCATAGTGAAATGAAAAGAATCTTGGACTTGGAGATCTGGATTTATATCTTAGCTCTGACATTTTTATAGTTGGATTTTGGGCAAAGTTAACTGTGTTGGTTTCCACATCTGTCAAAGACATCTTCCATAATGCTTCCTTCACAGATTTGTGGTAAGGAAACTGCTTTATAAATCTTTCAAGTTTATATGTGTGAGTTCTTATTAGTTTTGATTTGGGAGGTATAGACACCTTATTTTCCAAAGACTGGATATTATCATGGAACATAGATGTTGGGATTTCCAGAGATTTCATCTCACAATGAAAAGAACCTGGGGCTGGAGCTAAGGAGATTAGAACTCATAAGAATTTCAGATTTAGAACTAATGTAGAAGGAGGTTTAAGGATAAATTTGTTCAATTCTTTTAATTTACAGATGAGGAAATTGAGGCTCAGGGAGTTTAAGTAATTTGATGAGGGTCTATAGTCATAGAAGAAACTAGAATCAAACCGAAATCCTTTAAATCTAAATCTAGTGCTTTTCCTATCACAGTATTGTTTTACTCAATTAAGTCTTAATTCTGCCACTAATTAAACTGTTTACCTTGGGCAAACCACTTCACCTAGAAGATGTGGAGAACAATACTTACCTGCCTGCCTGCCTACCTGATAAAGTTAAAAAAACAAGGATCTAGTTTGATAGCATAGGTGAAAGTATTTTGCAAATGTCAAGAAGATACTCTAAATTAAGGCACTATGGGAAAACTGGAGTGATTCAATTAGGGGTAGAGATTGAAGCTAATACAAAGCAGATTATCTCTGCCCCCTGGGAGTTGTACACTAATCTTGTCATTTAAAAATTTTAATCACTGTTGGCCTTTTTACTAATCTTTATGACCCTATCTACCTGTACTTGATCCTTTTAAAGAACTGTTAACTTTAGGGTCCAGGCTCTAGATTTGTCCCAGTAGGCAATTGCTGAGGAGTGAGGAAAGCCAAAAAGCCTTCAGTGCTTTCAATACACACATATACAAATTTTCAGATGACGTCTCCAGAACCTAGTACAAATGGTGAACACATAGTAAATATCTCATAAGTGCTTTTTTTTTTTTTTTTTTTTTTGCTTAATATATTTAAAAAAAAATCATGACTATGCATTAGTGGCAAGTAATATATATTTCCATGAGGACCAACCCAAGCCACAAAGAAATTTTAAAAGCAAATAAAACTTAGTAAAGCACATGTGATATGGTGGCCTAAAATATGTTTATAAAAACTCCATAGCCAATGCTTCTGTACTTTGTGTGGATTCCAATGAATCCATACATATTTATAATGATAATATGTAGCATGGCATAACAGATAAAGAGTAGTCTTTGAGGCTAGGAAGTCCTGAATTCAAGTCCCACTTCTGCCTTTGCCATATATAAATTTACTTGTTGGGGCTTTAGGCAGCTTTTCAGGACCATCACTTGTAGAGAAGGTGTTGCCCTGAAGTAGTAGAAGGCATTTCCTTTATGAATGAAATTTAC
The DNA here is from genome assembly GCA_023553655.1 of Myrmecobius fasciatus. NCBI lineage: Eukaryota > Metazoa > Chordata > Mammalia > Dasyuromorphia > Myrmecobiidae > Myrmecobius > Myrmecobius fasciatus. The sequence goes on along the minus strand of JAJPUD010000380.1, from coordinate 80,692 downwards.
AAGTCTAGTCCCTATCCTCTTTTAGACAACCTGTTACCCTCCACAAAGTCCCATTCTGATGCAGTGTAGAGGTAACCCTGGGTTCTCAAAAGGTATGCCAACAGAACACATCCATTGACAATTCTCCCCTGCTAGAAAGACTTTATTTAGGGACCCTCTGTTTTTTTAAGGACCAACCTAAGTATAGAACCTATCATTAGTAGTAGTCTTGGGGATTTACTCTTTGGGCATGGCAACCCATGAAACAAAGAAAAATTCAAAATGAACCTCCATTCTATATTTGGTTTCCTCATATTTATGCAGTGGTAGAAAAGGGAAAAGAGCATGCTAAGGATAACTGAATTTTTAGGCACTCTATATACTTGATTTAGTTATTGGTATTTTAAATGTGAGGTCCAACAAGTGTACATATTACTGGAGGAACTAAATTATCTCAGTCTTGACATTCTCACTATAAACTATGCAGAAGACAAAAGCTAGCAGCAGCTAAATGGATGACTCAATAGTTCCCCTTGGAGAGGCAAATGAAGATAGAGTTGTTTTTAAATGATGCATTTAGAAGCAACAAGATACCTCCTTTCTCAGATTATTTGGGCATATATTGCAGTAGATAAATGTTTGTAATGAGAACACCATGAAAATGATTGTAATTCATCTATGAACATCTAGCTCAGTAGATGAAGATGTAAATTAAGTCTATGAAGATCTCAATAAGACTCTCCAAGACTTATGATTTTCAATGACTCCAATGCAAAGTTGGAAATATTGGAGGGTAGCAAAAAGTATGCTGGAAAAAATGGAGTAGGAATGATGAATGGAAGAAGCCAAAGATTTGCAGACTACATCAAAATCTTGTAGATCACATCATTAATATTTTTTTCCAGAAAAGAATTGATAGGTACTATATATGTGATGAGCACTGAATAACCCCCAAATGAAATTATATTTTAATGGGCTTGCTATTAAGATGAAAGTCATTCTTGAATCGAGTAAGGTACAGTTATATTATCAGCTTTATGAAGCAAAGATAAAAAATACAGAGCTATAAGAAAAAATGAAAATATATGATATACAATTAAAACAACTCCAATGCAATCTGGAGGCAGCTAAGTGGTACCATAGATAAGAGTGCTGCTGGGCTGATGTCAGGAAGACTATCTTCATGAATTCAAATCTGGCTATAGATATTCAAATCTGTGTGACCCAGAACAAGTCATAAACAGTTTGCTCAAATTCCTCATCTGTAAAATGAGTTGGAAAAGTATCAGTTGCAGTATCTTTGCCAAGAAAACCCACAAAGAATGGGACACGACAAAGAACTAAACATCTCATCTATAAAACAAGTGTTTGATGACCAAAATGAGATATGAATAGAAATGATACTAATATAATTTCATATAGAAGTTAAATCAATTGCTATAATGAAAAGCCTAAATACACCTTACTCCATACTTGTCAAAGAAATATGGCAAATATTTTGTAATCAAAAAGCATTTATTAAAAGCCTTCTATGTGCTAGGCAGTGCACTATGATTTGAGGATGCAAATATGTGACAGTGTGTGTCCTTAAGATATCATATATTAAAATCAGAAAGAGACATTTAAGGTCCCCTAGTCTAACCCCTTGTTTTATGGATGAAGACCCAGATTAAGTGACATTATGTGTATGGCAGCATGAGGATTTAAACTCACTCCCTTTGACTCCAAATGTTATGTTCTTTCTATAGTATATGAATTTATATCCTTTTAGATGATTAAAATAATTATAAGTTGTATTGACAGTGTATGTGAACTGTGAATTTTCTCTGCAATACAATGAAAGCGGTGGAGGATTTATAGTTTATAAAAAGCTTAAGGTAAGGTCAAAGACTGAACGGTCCTCCATTGGCCACATTTGTAGCAATATTGGCAAAAATTGGAAAAATATTCAATTATTGGGGAATGGCTAACATGTGAATGGGATATTACTGTATTATAAAAAACAATTTAAAGATTACAATGCTTTAAGGTTTGCAAAACACTTTACAAATATTAACTCATTTGTTCCTTTTAATCCTGGCAGGTAGGTACTATCATACTTATTTTGCATATGAGGAAATTGAGGCAGGTAGCAGTTAAATTGACATGTCCAGGGTCACACAACTATTAAGTTTGAGGTTTGTTTTAGTTGGGTCCCCAGGTCTAGTGCTGTATTCACAGCACCACTTAGCTGCCTTCAGAGAAACATGAAAAGACTTAAACTGATATAAAGTAAACAGAAATAAGGAAAGGATAGTTTCAATAAAATATAAACACAACTCCCTCCCCTCAAATGAAAATACTATGCAGACATAACCCAAATTGTCTTTGGAAAAGATAGGAGAAAAAAAGTATCTTGCTGACTTCTATGTCTCTATATCTATATATTCTATATCCTCATTGACTTCTATGTAGAGATGGGGATTAAGAATATGGACCACTGTATGTTCTGGACTGAGATGGGATTTGCTGCTTTTATTGAACTGATATTTTTTCCCATCACAGTATTTATTACATAGTAGCTACTTAATGTTTGTCTCTCTCCCTTCTCCCCTTTTAAATTTTGGTTATACATAATAGTTTTCTGGAGAAGATAGATGTTGCAAAATGAAGGTAAGATAAGAAAAAATTATCACTAACAATAGTTTTGAAAGTTTTTGGTGAAATACCCAGCTAAGCAAAATCATCTGAGAGCATTTAAGAATGCACTAAGAAGTTCATAAAACAAACAAATGACAAAATAGATCTAAAGGTATGTAAAAGATCTGCAAACAAACCCTTTTCAGGAAAGTGGAGGCACCCTCTTAGAGACTTATCATGTTCCAGATGTGATTAGAAAGTAACTAAGAGATCACAAGAATGGGAAAAAGTAGTTAACTGAAGATTGATCATATAATCATGAGGGCTTTCAAAGATCAATTCACAAGGTAACTGTGAATTCAAAAGCATGGAAAAGATATCTGAAAAATTTTCCAATAGCAGGAAAATGGTAATATCAATAGCTGTCAAATTATATGCTTACTCTTATCCATACTAAAGTTTTATAAGAACAATTTATAAGACAAAGGTATTCTTGATGAGGCAACAGGCAGGCTTTTGAAAATGATGTTGTATAGTCGACTACATATTACTCAAGTGACTGCTGTAGAAACTTAAGATCCCGTGGTGCTTATTGCTTGACCACCATAGGCCAAATGAGCCCTGAAATAAATTAAATTATAAGCACAATTAGAATTATTTCTGGGGTCATCTAATCCATCTAATTTTATCCATAAGTGAACTGAGGCCCAGGGAGCCTGTGACTTTCCCAAGGCCACATAGGTAGCAACAATCAAAGGCAAGATTTGAAGATAGGTCCTTTGGTTTCAGAGTCAGTGTTCTTGAAATTCCTCCCCTGGAAAACAAACAAAATTTTATTTGATAGGGTAAAGTGATTACTTTTAAGAGGTCTCTTGTGCATTTATCAAAGCAATGAAATTTCTCAAAAGATATACCAACTCCTTTTAGGAGTTTAGTTTAATTAGGAACCTCCGCTAAATGGACAACCTATGGGACTTATCCATTAGTATACCAAATGCTTTTGTGGGGAGGGGGGAAGACATGAAACCCTACCGTTAGGATTTTGGTATTAAAAATATGGGTCATTTCAAGAAGCACAGGACCTTTAATGAGATGTCATTTCCCGTAGACAATCCAGCCGATTCTCTTCTTCCTTATTTTCCAATTCAGTATCAATTCATACTATTTGTATCTTAAACACAGAAAATTATAATTTCTAAAAAAAAAAAAAACCTATACATTATTCAAAGTGCAATGGAGAGGCATGTGGTTATGTATGAGAATTGGAGAAGTTCGGAGGAACTGGAATAGAAAATAGAAAAAAGAATGGGATGTGCCCCATTGTCATCAAAAAAGGAAGGTAAAGGCTCTATGGAGAACTTTCTGGAGGATACAGAATTTTGTTGTATAAGATGTCCAGCAATTTGTATCACTAGATAGGAATAGCCACATCAATGAGATCACATCTATTTGATAAGATTATGAAGTGATATGGTACTGTGGAGAAAGCACTAAATTCCAAGATGTTCATGTCTGACTCATGAACCACGGACCAGTCTATGGGGTTTTCTTGGCAAAGACATTGGAATGGTTTGCAATTTCCTTCTCCATTAGATTAAGGCAAACAGAGATTGGGTGATTTGCTCAGTTATCACACAGCTAGCAAGTTTCTGAGGCCAGATTTGAATTTAAGTCATCCCTACTCCAGTTCCACTATTGTATCTACTAAAGCTAGACCTTGTTCCAAATTCCAGTTCCAATATAATAATGTGACCAATGGCAAAGTATTTCATCTGAGCCTTTTTCTTCTATACCATCTACCTCAGGAGTGTTAGGACAATGCTTTATAAATCTTGAATATTTCTATTGAAATAGATTTTATGATTTTTTTTTCATTCTTTGAATATTTTCCCTATAAAAGTGAATTTTTAAAGAGACTTGGGTTGCAAACTACTCAGGCAAATATTAGCAGAAATATAACTACCACATATTAAATATCCCTACCCAAGAGTGTTTTATTAAGGGCTGTGACAAACAGAAGCACACCTAAATGGTTTCCATAGAGAACCAAGCATCAAACAAGTTTTGAAATACATAGCCAATTAAGATATTCATGGTTTGTGCAGAGGGAAAGCAGCAACAGAGTATTACATTGAGCAATTGTTTTTTGAGAAATTCAGGAAGGGAATGATTCCAATTTACTGCACAACACTTAGTAGATTATTTTTTATTATAGAGAGTTTTTTTTTTTTATTATAGAGAGTATCATGCCTCTAGACACTAATGTGGTTGTTCTACTCCACATTTCTTTATCCGCCCTTATAAGAAACATTTTTGAAATTGCACTCCAAGGGTGGGGATGCCATGGAACAAAGGATTCCTCTTGACTATTTTCCCAACATAGTTTCAGGTCCAACCACTTTACAAGGATATGTAGAGGGGATTCTTGCATCAAGTAAAGCAGCTGAACCATTGCATTATCAACTTATATGATTGGAAGTTAGGAGTCTTAAAGATGATCTATTCCAGCCCTGTACAATTCCACTATTTTGCAGATAAGGAAACCAAAAGTTCAGAACAAATTGTCTGGAATTACTCAGCAAATAGTCAAGTTAGCATTCATATCCAAGTCCTTTACCTCCAAATTTAATGCCCTTTTTACTGCATTGCCTTTTCCAATTCTAAGTCTGTAATTCAGAGATGAAAGTATCAAGTCCCTTTCCAATAAAGCAACCATAAACTTCTTTTGCTGTTCATTTTTTTCGGTTGTATCCAACTTATCTCTGGGTCTGTTTTCTCATTTGTAAAATAAGGGATGGGAGTGGAGATGACTACAAGTTATCCATGGTCCCTTCTAGCTCTAAATTTTAAGCATAATCTTATGATTTGCCTCCCTAAATTAGTTCCTCTGATTTCTCTTTGTTAGCATCTTCCTAGGCACCCAGGTTCAAAAAGTAGTAATTATGTTCAATTGTTTTCTTTTCACTTGTGTCTCCAAACAATTGCCAAGTCCTATCTTTGCAGTCTTTCTGCCATCTGAAGCTTATTTTACATTCCCAGTATGGTCACCCTTGTCTCTTATTTAGCCTCTTCACCAATTACCTCCCCTTTATCCTCTACATTGCTGCCCAAATACTTTTCCTCATGCAATCTTGTCATTCCTCTACAGTAAATGTGGTCTTCACCTGTAAAATAAAAAAGATTGAATCAAGTTCTAAGTTTTTTCATTTTTACCTATTTACATGGGAGACTCCTCTGTTATTCCAAAGATGGCTAGGACTGATGGATTTAAATTCCAAAGAATGGTTAGATTCATAATAAAAAACTACAAAAAAGCAAATTGTCTTAATATGAAAATCTTTCAATAATTAGAGCTAAGAATGAAAATAACTTCATGAGTTAGTGATCATTTCAGCATTGTATAGATTATTTCTCTAGGATGACATAAATTGAATTTTACTCTTTTAACTAATATTTCACGATTATACATGTTCCAGAAGTCTTAGTGCAGTTTTAATCTAAAACTTAAAATTGCACTAAGACTTTTGGGACTTCTCCATCAATTCTTACCCATAAAAAGATTATTGAAATTTTCATTCTGGGATGACTGTTGTAAGCTTCTATTCCCATCCAATCAAATCAGAAAACAGGATAGTTTTAACTTAAGGCTAACATCCAAAACCAAACCACAATGTATTCCAGACACGACCACCTTTGAATTAGTTACTAGCAGGTAGTTGGCAAGTCTTTCATGAAATATACAGAGGTGATATTATATCAAACTAATACTGCTAATGCCAAGAGAATGGACTATTTTGAAGTAATGTTATCCATGAGGTTGATTATTTGTAAGGGTCATTGTAGAAGGGATTCTACAATAGTCTGGTAGTTTTTGAGGTTCCTTTTGTTGAGATTCTGTCATCTAGAGTAATTGGTGTATAAGGACTTTAAAAAAGGGTAATGATGGTCACTATAAGACATGGATTCACTTTGAATAGTCATACCAAACTAAGCATCTACTATGTAGCAAGAGCTATATTAAGTGCTGGGGATATAAAAAAGGGGAAAAGAGTCTGTTCTCAAGATTACAATCTAATGGGGAAGTCAAGATGCAAACAAATACATACAAAGCCAACTATATACAGGATAAATGGGATATAATTAGCAGAAGAAAGCTAATGGATTTAAGGGGTTAGAGAAGGCTTACAGTAAAAGGATTTTAACTGGAGCAAAATCAGGGAAGAGTTGAGATTTTGAGCATTTGGAGATGACCAGCTAGAAGGCCAGTCACTAGTTCTAAAACAGTATGTCTAGAATTAAGATGAATGCTGAAAAAATAGGAGAGGAAAAGAAGGGCCTTAAAGGCCAAAGGGCATCTTATGTGGATCCTGGAGGCAATAGGAAGCAATTGGCTTTTAATGAGTAAGGGATGTTACATGGAAAAAACTTGCATGAGGTGACAAAGGCCTATCCCAGAGTAGTAGTGTTAGAAGTATTTTAAAAATGTTTTAAAGGTGAAGTTGGTAGGTCTTGGCAACATATTAGATATACATGAAGGATGAAGTGTAGTGAACCTGAAGAAATGGGAAGCATTGCATTCTATAGTAGAGAAAGTACGAAGGGGAACATTTTAGGGGAGGAGGAGGAATGAACTCTGCTTTGGACATAGTGAATTTTGATGTTTACTGGACTCTAGTTCAGCTATCTGAAAAGCAGTAGGAAGTACAACATTGGAGGTTAACAGATTTTTGGGCAGGATAGGTAGATTCGACAGTCCTTAGCTTAAAAGATGGTAATTAAAGTTGAGGTCACCAGGTGAAATATTGTAGGAGAAATGAGGGCCCAGGATCAAATCCTAAATATCAGCTGTTACATATGATTAGTTGGTATCATATGAATGAGGATCCAGTAAAGAACCATAAGAGACTGGTATCCCCCAAAACAGAAGAGTATTATTAGGAAGTAAATCAACATTTTCAAAAGCCACAGAGAAGTTAAGGAATATGAAAATTTGGAAAAGGCCACTGGGGGCAGCTAAGTGGCGAAATGGATAGAGCACCAGCCCTGAAGTCAGGAGGACCGGAGTTCAAATCTAATCTCAGACACTTAGCACTTCCTACCTAGCTGTGTGACCCTGAGCAAGTCACTTAACCCCAATTACCTCAGGGGAAAAAAAGCCACTGGATTTGGCGAAGAAGAGGTTAATAACTTTGCAAGGCAAGTAAATGATGGAGGGCATAGATTGCCAGAAATTGGAATTAGATGCATCTTCCTGAGCTCAAATCTGGACTCTAGGCTAGTCATTTAATCATCTGTTTTCCTCATCTATAAAGAGAGCTAGGGAAGTAAATGGCAAATCATTCCAATAACCTGGCAAAGAAAACCTCAAATAGGGTCATGAAGAGTTGAACACAACTGAGAAATAGTAACTTTAGAAAGCGGTTTCAATTAAGGTTCAAAAGACATTGTAAGGGGTTAAGGAGAGGTGGTGGACAAGTGTCTTGTCAAGTTTGGCCACAAAAGGAAGAAATTTAGGACTATAAGCAGAGATAGAAGGATCCAGTGAGGGTTGTTTCAAGATGGGGATGAGATTTAAATAGATGAATTAAGCAGTAGTCAGCCAGAAAGGGTTTTAAGACCCCTAGATGAGAATGCAGTGGGCATCAATTTCAATGGAATTTCAAAGTCTCAGGGATAAAATGAGCTGAATTCTAGTATTTAGAATTGTAGCTAGTTGAACCAACACATCAGTTTCAAACTAGGTAAGGTCTTGTTAAACCAATTATTTGAAGTCACAAAAGGCAAGAGTTATGAAATTGATGAAAGAAATTAAGGCAAATGCTGGTTGACTGAAGCGGAATCGAAGATACTGACTTGATTATCAAGGTGAAATTTGAGTCCTCCGCTTAGATCACCCTCTTCTCCTGATAACTTTTTTTGGGGGATGAGACAGTGGGGTTGTGATTTGCCTAAAGTCAAACTGTTAGTGTCTGGCACCAAATTTGAACTCAGTTGCTTCCAATTCCAGGGCCATTGCTCTATAGCTTCTCCCTTAACCATGTTTACAGCTACAGCGATTTAGGGGGAAAAAATTATATATGTATATATATATATATACATACACATATACATTTTTTGCTTTTTGCTGAGGCATTTGGGGTTAAGTGACTTGCCCAGTCACACAGCTAGGAAATGTTAAGTGTCTGAGACTAGAGTTGAACTCAGGTCTGACTTCAGGGCTGGTGCTCTATCCACTGCACCACCTAGCTACTCCCAATTTAAGAAAATATTAAAAAAAACAACTTGGGCATAGTTGATAGCTAGACCTAGAGACAAACTTGAAATCTGGCCTCAACGTGTAGCCCTGGACAGTTCAATTAATTTTTTTTTGCTGAGGCAATTGGGGTTAAGTGACTTGCCCAGGGTCACACAGCTAGGGAATGTTAAGTGTCTGAGACCAAATTTGAACTCAGATCCTCCTGACTTCAGGGCTGGTGCTCTAACCACCTAGCTGCTTCAATTAATGTTTCTTAAATTGTAAAATGAGGATAATACCTATCTCACAGGATTGTGACAAGTGAAATTTTCTTAAAATGCCTAACAATGTCCAATTCTCAGCAGGAGGCCCAATCAATCAATGCTCATATGTTCCTTATACTGAACATTCAGTATAACACAGATATCCTGGCTAGTGCAACCTACCCACTTAATAGTGTAGTACTTACGATAAAAATAAGCAATTCTTTTGTTCTAGTCAAACCACATCTACTGTATTAGTTCTAAGCACTATACTTTGGGATTTCAAATTAGAGAGGGAAGACTATAATGGGTTTTCAAACTGTCACATAAGGATGGTTAGTTACTAAGAATATTTTGCCTGGGAAAAAAGTCAATAGAACTGGAACTAAAAAGGTACAAAGGCGTATTTCAACTAAAACAAAACTTTAAGAACTGTTACCAAATAGAATATTGTGGCTAAGGAGTACTTAGATAGGAAGATATATTTAAAAGTGGGTTAGTTTAGTCTGTTCTCGATTGTATTTTCTTCTAGCCATTCATCGTATACTTCTCTCCACTGATATGCTTTGATGAGCCATTATTTGCATCTTTAACGAGATGATAAAGTAATAATTTTCATTTCCTAAAGGAATTAAAAATTTAAAGATCACACATCCATCAAAAACTGAATCATGGAATCACGATTGCTGATGACACACTATGGCTGGGTCTCTTCCTGTTGTCAAGTCCAGGCATTATGGCATGTAACTAATTCCCAATACACATCTATTTTATTTTTTTTGCTGAGGCAATTGAGGTTAAGTGACTTGCCCAAGGTCACACAGCTAGGAAGTGTTGTGTCTGAGACCAAATTTGAACTCAGGTCCTCCTGACTTCAAGGCTTTTCTATTCACTATGTCACCTAGCTGCCTCCCCCCCCCCAACACATTTCATATTGTATATTTAGCATTACTGATGAACATGTTGAAGAAATTGACTATGACAAATGTATATTTTGTGCTCAGGAAATTTAAGAAAATGAGTGCTTCTGTCAGTTTTGGAAACTAAAATAGCAACAATTGATTAAAAAAATGGCCTCTAACACATGTTCATCTGATTATCATAAGAACGTGAGAGCATATTCACTGAAAATCGCAGACCTATATGACTGGGCATTTTGATATTTCCAAAGCTCATAACTCATTTTCACTTATGAACTGATAAAAATCATATAGCAATTTAAAAAGGCTTTATCAAGAAACGTGATGTCAGAGATTTTCTAGTATATTTGAGACAGGACAGACTTCACTTATAGTTGGTGAACTCTAAATCTGTTTCCTCTTGTAAGATGGAGATAATGCCTCTAGTACTTACCTTGGAATTGTGAAGTTCAGCTATACTTTGCAAACCTTAAGAGATCAATATACTACTTAACCTCAATGTAAGACCTTATAAATAGGCCCAGACATTAGGGATGCATACATTAGAAATTGAGTTAATTTATGGAATGATGGACACATTATTTCAATTTCCTCGAGTTCAGTAGTTTACCAGCTAGCCTTTTGATTTAATAGCAAGGAAACTTATTGGGATATCCAATTTCTTCCCTCAAAATGTGGACCTCAGTGCCCTCTACAGCTGATAACAGAACACTGACAGCAAGCAATCTTTAACATAAAACTTAATTCAGAAAAAGAAACCAGTGTTTTCAGAAGTAGCTTGTCCCAAAGTGAAAAGCACTTTGTGAATCAAGATGGTAAATGTAATCAACAAACCAATATGGCTAGCAAGAGTAAAATTTTTTTCAGTCACAAAATTCAAGAATCGTCTTCCAAAGACTGCTTGAAGTCACTAGAAAACCAAATAAGCATAGAAATCCTAGTTACACAGGAAAACCAGTAAGTAAACTCCTGCCTACTCAACTAAAAAAACATTTTGATGTTACTGCCTTATAAATTTACATGACTGTCACTAAAAGCAATGTTTTGCACTTGAACATCTTCCCCACTGCTGCCCCGCCCCCCCCAAGTGGACAGATTCAGACTCTTCTTAATCCCAACAAATTCATCTCTGATCGCCATTATAAAGTAAAATCGTATTACTGCACTAGAAGAAATGAACAGGCTAATTCCAGAAAAGCCACAAATTGATGCTGAGTAAAACGAGCAGAACCAAAACACTGTACACAGCAAGATGATGTGATAACTATCATACTTAGCTCTTCTCAGCAGTAGTGATCCTAGACAATTCCAGTAGACCGGAGAGAGAAAATGCTCATCTGCATCCAAAGAGAGAACTATGGAGATTGAATAGGGACCAAAGAATACGGTTTTCTTCATGAGATTTTCTTTTGCTGATTTTTTTCCATATAATATGGAAACGTTTAAAATTATTGTACATGCATAGCCTCTATCAGAATGCTTACTATCTTGGGGAGAAAAAAAATGCAAATCTTGAGGGCAAGGACTATTCTTGTAAGCTTAATGTTGCAATAATTTATATAGCCCTACACAAAATCTTTGAGGTAGCTGATTTGTTAGAACTTCAGTTAACAAGCACTGCCAAGCTAACATAAGGAATATATAAAGCAGATTAAATCAATACTCATATCCTCTTCCACATTTATACTGAGGTACAATCAACTTTTTTTTCCCTTTAACTAGGGAACTGAATTGGGCATGACTAGGAAAATGAGAAATGTGGAGAACTAAGATTAACCACATTTACCAAAACTGCCATCTCCATACCCTAGTAAGTAGCCAGTGGAGTAATTTTAGGACTCTTTGGAAGTTATTTTTAAAAATTCTTAAGGCTTTCTTAGTTTGAAAGGAAAACTTTTAAGAACTGGTAAGAAAAGTGAATATTGGAAAGTCAAGAAAACCAAATAAAAGGGTCCTCAGGGCAAAAGAGGAAGGAGGGGAACTAAAGTGCTCAGGGGATCTCAGGCACCATTATATAATATCGTTCAGCATACTCTTCAGAATACAAAATTATCAGATGCCAAGATAGAAAAAAAAATTATAGGCCATAAATCTTTTACCCTTCAAAAAAGCAACCCACTCCTCCCCCACAAGATAAAATGCTTATAAACAACTCAATATAAAGAATCTTGCTGAGGAATAAACATATTAGGAAAATATGGACAGTAGTGGTGACTAGAAAGGCCACAAGAACACAGTGAAAGCAGAACACATGTAGAGGTCTGAGTTGTGAAGTGCCATTGGTAGGCAGCAAATTAGGTTTTAAACAAATGAATGCCCAACTTTGTACTACTAGAATAGTGAAAAATTAAAAACCCAGTGTAACATAAAATTCCTTGGAAAGATGCTCTGACTTTTCCCAAACTTAATTTGTCTATCCTATTAACCATGTATTACTTTTTTTTTTTGCTTAAGCAATTGAGGTTAAGTGACTTGCCCAAGGTCAGTCACACAGCCAGTAAGTGCTGAGTGTCCCAGACCTTGAACTCGGGGTCCTCCTGACTTCGAAGCCGGTGCTCTTCTCCACTACACCAACTAGCTGCCCCTTAACATTTATTTAGAAATTAGATCAGAATCGTGGCCCCAGTTTCTACACTATAAAAATGTATGAGTATTATAACTTCTAAATGAGGAAAAGGTCCAAAATATTTACATAATTTGCCAGTTCATGTGTGATGGCAAAGTTGGTATGAATACAGGTAAAAAACTGTGAATCTAGTCCTTTTCTCCCAACTTGATCTATCCTTTTAAAATACAACCCCAATTCAAATCTTTGACCTTTGAAATCATTCAGGACATTGTTCATTCAATCATTGGGTGACTAATCCAAGTTAATCAATAGACTATTTTCAGATGTAAAAGTATTGTCATGAGGACTCAAACCAAAGGTAGCTCAAGGAGAAACATATTCCAGATCCATACTCAAAATATTGTGCTAGTCTGAGACTGTGAAGAGTATCATATACATCTTTTCAGCCACTGCTGATGCAATCTGGTTGTGTTATTATTCTTGTGCTTTGCTTTTTTTAACTGCCATTTCCCTCAAACTTTACTCAGAAAGATAACTTCTGTTGTTCATGCCATTGTCGTCTAGTAATTTTTGTCATCGCCAGCATTTAGCCATACCTGTTAAACAGAAAAAATGTTAACACACACACAAGCCATTCGTGCAATTTTTGAAAGACCAAACATTAATTACCTGTTCCATTTTGTTAATTTGCTAAGGCAATTAAGATACCTTATCCCAGTGCAGAAATACGTGAATATCAACCAGCACACTTTGCTTCATTTGAAGACCACAAAATCCTAAGGCTGTAATCTTTCTCCTAAACTAAAGCCCAAGAAAATACAGTGGGAAAAAATTTCAAATATATATGTGTGTGTGTTTATTTTTTTTTTTTGCTGAGGCAATTGGGGTTAAGTGACTTGCCCAGGGTCACACAGCTGTTACATGTCTGAGACCAGATTTGAACTTGGGTCCTCCTGACTTTAGGGCTGGTGCTCTATCCACTGCGCCACCTAGCTACCCCCGTGTGTGTTTATTTTTAAAGCAGGCCAATTATTTTCCTCCAATAACCATTAGGTTTTAACACTTTGTAAGAGGAGCACCTCCACCCTAACTGCTCTTTCAAGAAAACATTAGTTGTTTCACTAACAGGTAGAAAATTAGCCTTAGTTCCCAAACTAACAGCTTTCTTAACTTTTATTTCCCTATGATTGGATTCTGAACATGCAGTGTTCTTAATTTTGAAGACTTAAAATTTCTCAACTTTTCAGATGTATGGACTACTAGAAGGGTGTTGATAATTCCATATTTTCACTTGGGAAATTTGGTCAGACTATCAGAGTTGCTTTGTGGAGGAGACAACCAACCTAGGATTATCTGAATTGATATTCATGAAATTTAATATTCAAAATAGAACTCCTTAACAAATCAATACTTCTCTTCCCATTCTACCCCAAACACCTTTAATCCATGCTTCAATAAACTTCTTAGATCCTGTACATCACAAACATGGACTTAATACTTACGCACTTTAGGTCAGTTAGGTATGCCAACTCGAGTTCTTTGGGTTAGTATTTTGCACAAATTATTTCCATCCCCCTCTAAGGTAGTTAATCTTGATCACTTTAATGTTTAGAAAATCTTAGTAATATAAGGATTCTGAGCTTGGTGATATTTAGTTCTAATCCCTTGTTTGAAGGATGAATACATCTGGTAACCTGCCAATGAAGATGTAGCTAGGAAAACTAGAATTTGCAAGCTGGTTCTTTGCTTTCTGTCATTAGGTCTAGAAACCTAAACAAAATAACTTGTTTATGACTGGTACTTGGGGTAGAGCTGGAACAAACCCAAAATTTTCAAACAATCAAGATCATTGGACTAGGTCAAACTAAAACATCAGCACACATTTGATATTACAAATTCTAAAGTTGTGCATCTTTCCTACACTGCAATTTCATTTGCCAGAGTAAGTTACTAATGAGGATTAAGCAAGAACAACTATCTGGACATTAGGAAGGTATAGTTAGATAAGCTACTTAATTTTCTATCCCTGACATTCTCAAGACAGATCATCTAACCAAATTTCATTTTGAAGCAGAAACTGAGGCCCAGAAAGGATAAGTGACTTCACTAAGTTTACATAAATAAGTCAGTCAACATTTGAATCCCCAACTTGAAATCCGGTGATTTCTGCCAATGTCACAGAAGTGAAGATGAAATAATCAAACTGTACAACTCTTAACATTTTCTCAAAGTTCACACAATCTAAAACCTTTCTCATGTATACAAATTTAAAAGAACTTTCTTCATTTTCAGTTTTCAAATTCTATTAGGCTTGACTTCATAATACCTGAAAAATAAAACATTTCCAAATTACCAATTAGACTTATACTATTATGGGGGATGAAATGGGGAACCACTAAGAAGTTTGATACTGAGATAGTAACAAAAATTTTATTCTTTCCGAAAAGATTATAACTTTTAAAAAAGCCACTTACCTTAATGTATTAAATGGATATGACAGGCAAATGCTATGAATACCTGTAAATGGGATCTAGAAAGCTTTGCTTTATATACAAAGGAGGATGACAAAAATGTCTCTAAAATAATCGAGTCCTTAGAATGCTTTGGAACCAAGCTCCTTTTTTCCTTTGCTGACATCTCATTACTATTCAAAGTAAGATAGTATGAAAATGTGGTGTTTTCCCATTTGTCAAGGGAAATTTTTCTTGTAGCTAGAGTGGAAGCCTCTACAGTAACCAACCACCAGATGCCAGGATTGGCAATTGAGATTAAAGTATTCCTACTGTATCTGGGCAATGACTAATTGTCCTGGCACCATATATTCCCAAATATATCATTCAGTCCAACCTGTACCTGAAATACAAATTTCTATAATATATACAGTCTCAGCTTGTAGATTAACAACCCAGAAGACACCAACAAGTTTCCTTTCAGTGCCTTGATTTTTAAGAATCAATTATTCCTGAATTAAAGAATGTATAGTATGGGCAATTGAGAATATGTAACTGACTCACTGAAATCACAAGGGTGCCTATTGTATCTGTCAATAAGGAAATGTGTTACACGTAAATGTGAAAAATGGTAGACTTGGTCCTAACCCACCTTGCTCCTTAGTACTAAACTTTTCCATTTTAATAGATTACATTTTAAATTGCTAAAGGTAAGGGATTTTTTGAATGCTGCCTGTACTGTGCCCCAATAAAATCTTAGCTTCATACATGTACCAGTCTGTCTGAAGCTTTTTCATCCAATGCAAAAATACTGGGAAATAGAGACTTTAATTTTCTCTTTTACACAGTTTCCCTAATCAATTAAGCTACAACTCATAAGTAGCAAAGTTATATTTCAGTAATATCTCTTAAGACATCAAATCCATTCCACATAATGG
This sequence comes from Myrmecobius fasciatus, assembly GCA_023553655.1. Classification (NCBI taxonomy): domain Eukaryota; kingdom Metazoa; phylum Chordata; class Mammalia; order Dasyuromorphia; family Myrmecobiidae; genus Myrmecobius; species Myrmecobius fasciatus. The sequence continues at coordinate 64,719 of JAJPUD010000380.1, read as the reverse complement.
AACGACACAGTGAAAACTAAAGCAGTAGACAAACTACTAGGCAAAATTTCACCAAGGCATTATAATTATAATAATCAAGGATTCTGACACTAGTTTTAAAAAATAAAGTAATTTCATTTAGGATATTCCATGAGGCTCAGGAAGAAACAAGTTCCTAAAATGAAGAAAGATTAGCTATTTCACTATTGTCATTATGTCCTAAATAAATTAGGAAAAAATGAGCAGCAGTTTTGAAGAACTCATAGAACTCAGCCACAAAAGGAAGATTTCCAAGAGAACAGACATCTGTGAACAGTGGCTTTCCCCAAAGGAGCAGTCTCATTGTCTCCTCAATTGTAACTCATGTTAAACTACCACAAGTATACATAACACTTCCCCCCAAGACAAAAAGACACTAGATGAAACAATCCATCATGGTTCTTTTAGCTATGATGTCAATAAAACACATATGACTATCAAGAAATAAGCCTGTTTCTGCAAATACCAGGAAGAAAATAGTTTCATTATTTTATAGTCACACCCCATATGTCCATTAGTGAAGGCTGGAAAAATTTCAAACTGCTGTAAGATGTACCATGTTATGTACTACATTGAATTATATTTTCCTCCTTTATCTCATGTATCAATCTGACAAGTAAACTTGTTTAATCCAGTTAGTGTTAGTCTTTTTCATTTCATCAAACAGGACTTCAATAGCAACTAAAACAGAAATAAAGATCTCTTCTGTAAAGAAATAAATCTTTTCTGTTCAAGGAAAGGTTCCAGGTAATTCAAGTCCGTTTCTGTAAGGAAATGAGCCATACCAAGAGATATGCATAAATTGTTTTTTTTTTAAAGTACTTACATTCCTTTGAAATAATTTTCACTTCCCCCCCACAATGCACAAACATGGAAAGAATAGATTACTTCTACTCATCTAGGATGTGAAGTTCAACAGTTTTAGAAGCAAAAAAACAAAACAAAAAATGTATTTTTTTCCTTGTACTTACCATTTTTACTTACAAGTATCACTTTAGAATGAAAATGTTTCCAGATGTGTAGTACAAAGTTACTCCCATTTAAAGCCTTTTCTATCACTGTATTCATTACAAATGATGCCAAGAGATCATCAAAGCCTTAGACCAAAGAAAAGCCCATTCATTGTGTTGAACTGTTCCCCAAATCACGACATTTTAAAAAGACAACCTGTTTTTATCACCTGCATACATCTGAAAGAAAGAGCTTTTAGTTAGTTTCCAAAGGTTTTCTTCTAGTTTTTCACTTTTTATCTCATTTAATCTCATTTCCCAAAATAGCTCAATTATACTTTTATTTATTCAGCTATTACCAAGATCTAAAGTATGCCCCTTTATTGATTCAAAATGCTTTTGTCTTTTTAGAAAAGGAGTATAAGAGGGGAAAATGGTAGAACAGAGATCAGATGGGTGTTCAGAAACCCTTAAGATGAAAAGAAATTTCATTCCATTTCCATTGTGCTGACAAACTCTGAAAAAGAACAAAAACAGAGTGATTTTAATTATCTAACTGAAAAAGATAATTCCCCATACTTCACTTTAGTTTCCACTATCTATTATCTCTTTTAGCAAAATCGGCCCTCAAAGAAGTCAGTTTTCAAAAGTGGAAAATTAAATACATCACTAGCTTACTCCCTCACTCCCAAATAACTTTTCAGGGTGGGAGAAAAAGCTTGCTTTCCTGCTCTAGTAACAGGTATTAGTGATGAAAAATCTCTATCCCAAGTCAGTTTCTCACCAATGTCATTACTAAATTAATAAATCAAATCTGCCTTTGCTGACAGGCAAGAGACAGTGGCCATTTCAATCACACTACCTCAATCCTCCCCCCCCCCCCCCCATGCTGGGGTTTTAACATCTGGCTGGCCACCGATCAAACCTGATCCCGCTGTTCAAAGGCTATTGTAGTCTCTAGCTTTTCTTTGTTTTCTTTTCTCTCGTTTTAAGGGGAGAGGAGGGAGAAAGAAGTGGAGGAATCCCAGATAAGATTAAAAAATACATGGAAAGGCCCAGAAACCTCCCGAGGGGGAGGGAGGAGTAGGAACCATGGAGATAAACATCTCACTAGGAACCCGGGCAAAGGGGAGGCCGCAGGCGCGGCATGCCAGGGCGGAGGCGGCCTCGAGACGGAAGTCTGAGATTGAGTCGCCCTCGCTTCTCCCCGGCTGAGGGAGAAGCCTCCAGGTTCACTCCCGTCCCGAACCCGGGAATCAAGGCCTAGAATCAGGCCGCTCCAACCGATTGTTGGGAAACGAGGCCTACCCTAATCCATGGATCCCCGGGCTCAAGTGAGAAGATCATCCCGCCGAGTTCCGGACCGGACCCGATTTTTATCCGCCCCAAGTCTGGGGCCTGAGGAACTTGGCCTCAGCGGCGGGAAGCCCTAGGCCAGCCGCCCAGTCCTCCCCTTAACCCCTCCAACTGCCCACGGTGTCTCCCCCGACCCACGGCGCTCCCTCGCTCGCTCACTCATCCCCCTCATCCTCACGGCTCCGCAGCTGCCTCCGTGTGTGTGTGGGTCTAACATGGCCGCCTAGGCCACCCGCTCCCTCAGTCAGCCCAGGGTGCGCCCTGCTACTGTGCATGCCGGATGTGGTAGTTCCACTGGCTGACTCAACGCTCTTCTGAGCTAGGACTGTGGAACTACTTTTCCCAGAATGCCTTGGTCTGGAGCATGGCTATTGGGGCCTTTTGGCCAGAGGGATGATGTCATTGAAAAAAACCCCACTGCATTCATTGTGCTAAGGTCTATCCCCCTTCTGCTTGCTGCTCCTCCTGCTATTGCTGCTTGCTCTTGCTGAGCTTAGAGCCCTGGCGGGGACTGACTCCAACTCTAGGACATAGGAGCTGGGGCATCGCAGCACCATCCCATGTGTGGGTGATTGGTTCATTCACACATTGTTTCTGTTTATGCCTGGGGTGGGGGGACAAATCCCAAACCAGGTGAGTTGAAATGATTTATTGAAATGGTTCCTACCAACTTGTGCCTTCTTCTGATCTCTTTCTTTGGGGATAGGTGGAGTGACGGGGTTGGGGAGTCACTAATGAGAAAAATAAAAATGCACTATGCGATGTGGGTCATTGCGAAGAACAACTCCAGTAACCTTCCTGGAGAAGACGGGTGCCTGCGCATTCCCAAGGGGACCCCCACTTTCCATCCCTCTTTGGGAATGGGGGAGGGGAATTGGGGAGGATGGAGAAAACTGCTTTTGGAAAATGAGACGAAGCCAGAGTTAGCTGCGTCTGCACCATCCTCTTCAGGCAACGCCGGCCCCTGCATGCACAGTTATCTAAGTGGGAAGGGAATGATGCGAGGCAAGAAATGAAGATAATTGATTTCATATGACTGGGACTTTAGCACGCTTTGATTTCGAGGTTGAAAGCGGCCAACTCATTTTCGAAGATGAGATTATCTCCTGGGTGTGTGAAGTTTTGTGCGGCTTCTATGCCTGGGTGCGAACCCGTTCTGTTTCTCCCTCTCTGCTCATTTGAGGTGACAGTGTCCTTAGAGGCGAGCACTACGCCAGTCAGAAGTAGTTCACGTGTCTATGGCACTGGTCCTTTCCAAATGGTAGAAGCAGCATTTTTGTTCAGTATATTCATTTCTTCCTGACTGCGATGTTTTCAGCGTGGTTGGGAAGATTAGTCCACAGATCTGAGTGTGTGTGTGTGAGTGTGTAAATCACATTGGAATAGGTTTCACGCCACTGCCAATAAGACAGTGATAACCAGCAGTTTCCCTAGTCGCAGTTACCAGTTAGTCACAAGTAACGGATTTGGCGTGCGGATCGATGAGGGAAGCCCTGGCTCCGCTTAGCATGTTAGGGATCGGAATAGCTGCAAATGCTATTGACCTTAATTTGCCGTTACTTACTGGTGTCGAGGGACAAAGATGAGGCAGTGAGCGTAGTTTAGGTAAATGGAAGAATAAGCCGAGTTTTTTTTCCCCCGAGTTGACCCATTTAACAGGGCAAAAGATCATTTAAGTTTTGTGATACTGGCTCCTGTAGGAATTATTATGGGTATTAACCTAATAAATATATTAGTTTAAAATAAACAAATGGTTCATTCCAGAACAGATGTGGACGATTTTTCATAAATTGTAAAGCCTAGGAGATGACTTGAGTTGGCCCACCACACCCCTTTTTGGAATGTCAAGAGGACAAGAAATTTGTGCATTTTAGACTAGAATTAACTCTTGAAATTCCTATTTCACAATAGGATCAATCTGGGGGAAAAGTCAAGCGTTGCTTTTCATTTTCTCAGAACCACATTGGATTCATTTCACAAATACCTTCAGGGCTGAAAGAGTTTGTTATATAATATTTATGACTGATGCAACAAATGGAATATCTATTCAGATTTATGAAGAAGGGGTGTGTGTGCGTAGGGGTTGTAGTGGGCAGGAGTATCTTTTTAAATTCGGGGAAGTTTTACTATTTCTAGAATGGTATTGCCTTAATTACCTCCTTTATCTGTTTTTCTTGTCTGTTTCTCTGTGGATTTCTTTCTCAGCTTTTGTATGGAGCTTCTCATGTTTGTTTCTTCCCCTTCTATACTCTTCACTTCATTTTACTTTTTTCCCACTCACTTGTTTCACCACCTTTCCTGCTCCCTGTTTCTTTCCATCCTTTCTCCTTTCCTCTGTCTGACTGTTTCTCCCTCTACTTATCTTTTTGTCTTTCCTTCCCCTCTAATACCTTTTCTTCTGTACAACAAAAATATAAAACCATCAATGTCCCTTTTGAAATTTGCTGTTTCCCAATCTCACACTCAGCTCTAAAGAAGTTGTAGGTGACTCTCATGATTTTTCTGCTTTGGGTCTGTTGTCTTGTGTGACACTTTGATCCATTGATAGGTACATCTCTGGCATTCCAGAGAGTTACTATCCCAGAGAACACTCTGTGGACAATGGCATTCTCCATCACTGTGTTTATATTAGTCTAGACATGCTGATTTTAACACAATCACTTCATAAGTACTTATCATGTAATTTTCAAAGAATAAATACTCTTCAGAGCAGTTTCCAACTCACATTTTTTGTTATTCCATTTCCTTTTTTCTAGGGGGTGAATGAGTGGTGAGAAGATTTTCTTTTTCCTTCCTTCCTGTTCTCTGTTGAGTTACCAAGGAATGATACATGTATTCAAACTGCCCTTTGTTTTTCAGTAAGGTACAGGGTCCTGTAGCTGCATTTTTTCTTTTGTTTCTTTTTTGAGGAAGGGAAGGACTGTAACTATATACAGCTATCTCATGTGAGCTATAAAAAGGAATTCTTTTGCAGCACTGATTCTGTTAGCTTTGGAAACCAGACAGCAGTTGTGGTCTAAGAGCAGCCACTGCTGGTATTTCAGGTGAGCTTGGAAACTCATCAGACCTGACACTTCTTACTGCTCCCCATATTTTTTGTGTAGTCTTAGGCAAGTCACTTTAAGCAGTATGAACTTAATTTCCTCACTTATGAAATTAAGATAATATATATGTCACAGGACTATTGTGAGAATCAAAGGAAAAAATGTAAAACACTTTGTAAACTCTATCCGTGTAGTTGGCTAAATGTCTGAATTTAGTTAGTGATAACCAGTATTTAAGCACCCTAGGATAATTAAGGCAGATTTGAAGTGCATGACTTGTTATGTTTAGCAGCTATTCTGGTGTCCTTGAATAATTGCTGAAATATTCCCTGATCCCATTTTCCCATATGCAAAAGGGGCACATTTATACCTTCTTAATCTGGCATACCAATATAATATCAATTCCAATACCAATACCAACATAATCTGGTCCAATCTATGTTTCTGATTTGGCTCCTGTTACTGCCCTAAACATGTGGTAGGTCCTAGAATTTGTTCTTCCTAAAGATTCCCTCACAGTCTTATCTTTATTCATGGTATTCTATTCATTTGGAAGGTCCTTTTTGCCATTTCCCCCAATCATATATGTGTGTATGTGTGTGTGTGTGTGTGTGTGTAATGTTAATGCATTTTGTTTTTAGTTAGTAAGTCAATTAAGCATCTATTAAGTGCCTACTATGTGACAGACTATCTAGGGATATAAAGTAAGGCAAAAGAGAGTCCCTACTCTCTTTTTAAAAAATTTTTAAATTTTTTTATTAATACTTTTTATTTGCAAAACACATGTATGGGTAATTCCTAAACATTAACCCTTACAAAGCTTTCTGTTACAAATTTTCCCCCCCTACTCCCCACCCCTCCCCTAGATGGCAGGATATCCACTACATGATAATTATGTTAGAATACTTAAGAAATCGAATATATGTATAGTTATTGCATCATTTTTTGTACAGGAGAAATCATATCTACAAGAAAGAATAATCCAATAAAGGAAACACAATGCAAGCAAACCTCAATAGAGAACATGAAAATGTTATGTTGTGGTCCACATTTCACATCCCTCTCTCTGGGTGTATATGGCCTTCTTCACCGAACAATTGGAACTGGTTTGAAGCATTTCATTGTTGAACAGAGTCATGTCCATTAGAACTGATCCTCATATAGTACTGTTGTTGCCGTGAATAATGATCTCCTGGTTCTGCTCACTTCACTGAGCATTAGTTCATGCAAGTCTCTCCAGGCCTCTCTGAAATCGTCATGCTGGTCGTTTCTTATAGAACAATAATATTCCATAATATTCATATACCATAATTTATTCAGCCATTCTCCAATTGATGGGCATCCATTCAGTTTCCAGTTTCTAACCACTACAAAAAGAGCTGCCACAAACATTCTTGCACATGTGGGGCCCTTTCCTTCTTTTATGATTTTTTTGGGATATAAGCCCAATAGAAACACTGCTGGGTCAAAGGGTATGCATAGTTTGATAACTTTTTGAGCATAGCTCCAAATTGCTCTCCAGAATGGCTGTATCCGTTCACAGCTCCACCAACAATGCATCAGTGTCCCAGTCTTCCCACATCCCCTCCAACATTCATCTTTATCTTTTCCTGTCATTTTAGCCAATCTGACAGGTGTGTAGTGGTACCTCAGAGTTGTCTTAATTTTCATTTCTCTGATCAATAGTGATTTGGAGCACCTTTTCATATGACTAGAAATAGTTTTAATTTCATCATCTGAAAATTGTCTGTTCATATCCTTTGACCATTTATCTATTGGAGAGTGGCTTGAATTCTTATTAATATGAGACAATTCTCTATATATTTTAGAAATGAGACCTTTATCAGAACCCTTAAATGTAAAGATGATTTCCCAATTTGATGCTTCCCTCCTAATCTTATCTGCATTAGTTTTGTTTGTACAGAAACTTTTTAACTTAATATAATCAAAATTATCTATCTGGTGTTCAATTAAGAGTTCTAGATCTTCTTTGGACATAAATTTATTCCATCTCCACAGGTCTGAGAGGTAAACTATCCTATGTTCTTCTAATTTGGTTATAATATCACTCTTTATATCTAGATCATGAACCCATTTAGATCTTTTTTTGGTGTGCGAGAGTCCCTACTCTCAAAAGAACTCAGTCTAATGAGTGAGACAACATGCAAACAACTTTGTATAGACAAGATACATACGGGATAAACTGGAAATAATCAACAAGGGAGAAGTATAAGAATTAAGGAGGAATCTACACACACACACATACACACACATGTATATATACATTTTTATTTATCTTTGATCTCTTTGGGCTACATGCTCAGTAGGGGCATTTCTGGATCAAAAAATATAAACAGTTTAGTGACTCTTTGCTAATTCCAATTAAATTTTTTTTCCCCTGAGGCAATTGGGCTTAAGTGACTTGCCCAAGGTCACACAGCTGGGAAGTGTTAAGTGTCTGAATCCAGATTTGAACTCAGGTCCTCCTGACTTCAGGGCTGGTGCTCTATCCACTACATCACCCAGCTGCCTCTCCAAATAATTTTTCCAAAATATGTGGTTCAATTCCATAGCTCTATCAACAGTGTATTAGTGTTCCTATCTTCCTTTAGATAAATTGGCTGTTTCTATCTTTTTTTTTTTTTTTTTTGATATTTAAGTGGGAAGGAAAACCTCTGAATTAATTTAATTTATATTTGTTTCTTTTATTAGTAATCTAGAAGAATATTTCATGTGATTGTTGTTAGTTTACAAGTCTTGTGATGACTATTTTTTTTGACCTCTTATCCTCTGAGGAATGGATCTTGGTCTTAATTCTTCCCTATTTTCAAAGCAAATCCCAAAGGCCACTTTTTCCAGGAATCCTTCTCTGATTCTCTTGGTTTCACTCATGTTCTTTTCTTTGAACTTTTATATAACTTTATTTTGTACCACCATATGATATATAACATGTATAATTTTGTATTATTATTATTTGGGTACATATATTATTTCTCCCATTGGGAAATAAAATTCTTTAGAGACATCAATTAAATTATTTAGGGCTGTTTGAAACTAGTTGAAGGATCAGATAACTTTGAAAAAAAGACATTTAATATTGCCTTTCTTCTGTTTTCTCATCTGTAAAATGAGGAGTTGAATTAGATAATCCTTCTAAAGTTCTAAAGACAATCAATCCTGTTATATAAATGTCAGGTAACCTCGGTTTAGATAAGTGAAATAAACTAAGCAGCAATCTCATTAGAAACTACCCATGAAACCAGAGAGGTTGAGAAGTGTATTAAAATTATTAAATATTCAGATCTCCACTAAAGCCCTTTTCTGATACTTCTTCATGGTATCAAGATGATGTTGCATTCTTCAAGATATAGTCAGGTTCTTGAAGATGCTACAGAGCCAGAAAGATTCTTGGGATGAGGAACCTCAACACAAGAATATTGAATACTGGAGAATTTTTTTTTTTTTTTTAGCCATAGCACTGTATCTGAAGGACTATCTGTGGAAAGGGAACTTAAACTGTAAAAATCACTATTGCTTGAGAAACAGTTCTTCAAATAGTCCAGAATGAGTGTCCCAATGGCTATATCAGACAAGCTATCTCTGTGTGAGAATTGATTATTGAACTTGGACTTAAAGGACATTTACAAGGACCAGTGATAATCTTGTTTAGTTAGAATTCCAATATTTCTTGAGTCTAGGAGATCTCTTTCTCAGAGATCTCATGCCTATGAAAACTAAGAGGAAACAGACAAACCAAATGAGATTAATGTAAGGTACCAGTGGCTATCCTAGGGCCCATAGTCTTACAAACATCATGAAAATAAATGAACAAGTGAAAAATGAAGTAAAGGATAACATGCAGTGGTTTGGACAACTGTAAGTGATAGTTAACTTCATGGTAGCCAGGTCTAGGCAATCTGAAATGACCTACCTGGAACAGGGAGAGGGGATTGATGAAGGTATTTAAATGGATACAGATAAAGTAAAAGAAAGCCCATTGTTATTTGGTGTTAGTTTATGAGGAGGGTTGAAAAAATGAAAAGGTTAAAAAAAAATAAACTTTAAATGTAGTTTATAATCACACTGCCTTTTTTTTCTTTTAAAAAATATTTTATTACATTTGTCTTGATACAGTGAAAGAAGATTCTGAAAGATTTTGAAAATTTTTTCCTGGTAAATTTTTGCTTTATTTAGTGATTTTTTTTTCTCTCCATCAGTACTGTGTGATGTAATTAAAAAAGCACTAGATGGCAGATCAGAAAACTGGAACTTTCTTCCAGGCTCTTGACTAAGTGCCTTTGTGACCTTGGGCAAATTACTTTAGTTGGTCTAGGTAACAGCTTCCTGATCCATCAGGTGGAAAGGTTTACTTTTTTTTTTTTTTTTTTTTGACTTGGAGATTTATATCTTCAGGATTACTCCCAATTCTAAAATTCTATTCAGTAAATAGATGTCTCTTTCTTTCTTTCTTTCTCTCCTTCCTTCCCTTCCTTCTCCTCCTCTTTTTCCTCCTCTCTCTTCTCCCCCCTCTCTTTGTGATGAGGATTGGGGTAGGGTATAGAGAAATGAAGCATGGTATAATAGACATAGTAAGATGGTTTTGGCTTTAAATCCTACCTTGGAGACATACTGGCTGTGTGCCCCCTGTATTCAAGTCTTTTCATCTCTGAGTTCTCCAGGCTACTTTCTAAGAGAGAAAAGTTTTGCTAGTTTGTGTTAGTAGAGGAAGTTGCTGATCCAAAAGAAGATATATATATGTGTGTATCATACATATTTCATGGAAATAGTTTTTGTTCACCATTAATTACATTTTCTTTCTTATTCTTTGTCAGCTCTCTTTGATTAGTTTTATACATTGTAAACTCATGTGATTTCTGAAAATAGCTGGTTGAAGGACCATTAGTGTTGAGAAATGTATTTACTGAGTTCATGAATTTTTTTTTTTTTGCTTATTTTCCTATGACTTTTGGGCAAATACAATAAGATTTAATGAGATCTTTTCCTATATCAACATTTTCCATTAGCAAAGTAGAAGGAGAAAGAGATTACCCTCAGGTGTACTACATTATAAGATCATAGATTAAGAGCTGGAAAGCACTTGGAGGCCATCTAGTAAAAAATCCCCTCATTTCTAAAACGAAGAACTGAAACCCAAAGATATTAAATAGTTTCCATATACTAACACAGGTAGGAAGTGGCAGAGTCAGCATTTGAACCCCTATCATTTAATTACAAATCCAGTCCAATTTTTGCTTTACCATCCTGCCTCGCTTCTTATAGAATCATCAGATTTAGAGTTATAACTAGAAATGTTTGTTCATAGGGCAAGAACCACAGATCCCTCTGGGGACAAGTAGTAGAAAGAGAGCTCTTCTTCAAATCTGGAGGGCGAAGAAGTGACCCAGCTGGGGCTGAACCTACCCTCACGCCTCCCTCCATCTGATCACTTCTTACCCAATTATTTTCTCTTAGCTAGATGCCAAGCTTGAAAGTGTCTATATTCCTGAAAGATCCAAATTGCTGCCAGAGCCTGGCTAATTTGCTCCCCCAGTACGAAGCCCTGCCTACGGCTTCTCCTGTGACTCTGGAAGGGACTTCAGAGATCATTGGTTCCCACCATCTTATTTGAGGAGTCACAGAACTCAGGATTAAAAGAGGTGGGAGGATTTAATCAGTTGGAAAAGACAGTTACCCAGATGTGTGCTGAAGTTGAATACTTGTTTAGATATTGCATCCTAGCCAGATCCTGGTAAAGGAACAGAGCTGCTGGCCCTGGCAGTTGGATCTGCCAATATGTCGTGGCCACCACCTGCTATCCAAATGGAGCTATGCCCTTCTGCTGATGTCAGCAAATTAAAATGCATCTCTCTATTCGAATGCAGTCCTTTGCAGTAAATGTCCTGAAGCTCTGCCCATGCAGTCCAGAGGACACTGGGAAGCAGCAGAGGAAATGGTCCTGGGGAAAAAAAAGGTTTTTATCACCTTGGTATTGAAGCACCAAAGCTCTGGGATAACATAGAAACTCCTCTGTTTAGCTTCTAAAACCCTTCACAACTTGCCCGCAACCTACCTTTACAGGTTCATGGGACATCATGACAGGGGTCATACTGTGATTCAGCCAGTCTGGCCTTTTCTCTGTTCCTCCCTTGATTCCATCTTCTGTCTTGGTGACTTTGCACTGATTGGTTATCCCACTTGCCTGCAGTGTTCTCCCTGCTTATCTCCATCTCACAGAGTCCCTCTTTTCTTTAAAGATGAAGCTTGGGATCTTCTAGTTTTTTTTTTCCCTTTTGTGGTTTTTCCATTTTGTTCTGATTTTTCTCTCCCAAAATGATTCGTAAAGAAATGTATATTAAAAAAATTAATGTACATATATAACCAGAAAAAAAACAATAATTAAAAAATAAAGTTTAAAAAAAAAGATGCAGCTTGAGCACCATCTTCTGCATGATATCTTTGCTGGTTCCCTCAACCACTAGTGCCCTCTTTCTCAAATTACTTTGTATTGAATTACTTTATATATATTTGTATTTATTCACTTCATATTTATGTCAGATGTATTATATATATATATGCATATATATGCATATATATATATATATATAGTTGTTGCTTGTTCATTTCAGTTGTGTCTGGTTCTTTGTAACCCCATTTTGGTGTTTTCTTGGCAGAGACACTGGAGTGGTTTGCCATTTCCTTTTCCATCTCATTTTACAGATGAGGAAACTGAGGCAAACAGGGTGAAGTGACTTGCCCAAGATCACACAGCTAGTAAATGTCTTTGTTGAGATTTGAACTAAGGAAGATGAGTCTTCCTGACTCCAGGTCTGGCACCTTATTCACTGTACCATCTAGTGGCCATTATATATATATAAATATGTATTATAGATATGTAGGTGTATATTTTTTTCTTTTTATACTAGAATGTAATTAATAGTGAATAACAGTGGAAAAGATGCTTGGAATAAGGAAGACCTGGGTACAAATTCTGTTTTAGGTACTTGCTAGCTCCAGGTCAGCCACTTAATCTAGTTTAGCCTCAGTTTCTTCATCAGTAAAACCTTGTCTTTAAATATCAAGAGAGTTAGGAAAGAAGGATTGGATTTATCCTGTTTGGTCCAGAAGATAAAATGGAGATTAATGATTAGATATTACAGGGAGGCTGTTTAATATGAGAAATCACACTTGTAGATGTCTAAAAATGCAGTGGGGTTGCCTTCAAAGATGGTGATTTTCCCATATAATATCATTAACCTTAGAGAATTCTTGCAAGGACATATGTATATATATATGTATATGTATGTGTGTATATATAAATATACACACATTATATATGTATATGCACACATGAGTTGGGCTTGTTTCGTTCTTTGTACTTGTCTCCCCACCAAGTAGCACAGTGAAAGCCCTGTTCCTAAGAAGCATTAATTAAAAGCTTGTTGATTGACTAATTGGTTGACATTGTCCCTAACCTTGGAAGAGGGACTTTATGATACTTCTCTGTTCTCATTAGAGAAAATCATCACTCTGATCTTTTTTACTCTTTGTAAGAGATTGAGACAATATCAGCACCACTGTTTGTAGGCTAGTGTAGAGGAAAGGATAATAGCTGGACTAGGAGTTAACTTGGAAGGGCTAGTCCTGGTTCTCCTGTCATTACCTATGTGGCCTTAGTCAAGTCACAAGCCATCCTTGGGGCATCATGACATAAGGGGCTGAAGGTGGAGTCAGTAAAATGTGGTTCAGATCTGATTTCTGACACTGACTGCAGCTGTAAGCCAAGCCACTAGAATTCTCTGAGGGTCTTTGCTCATCTGTAAAATGGAAGCAGTAATACTTGTAGCTGGAGTTTCATAGGGTTGTAGTGAGGTGCAAATGAGATAAAGGGTGTAAAGTTCTGGATTACCTTAAAATACTAGAGAGGTAACAATAAAGTAGAGCAAGAATGTACAAAGGGTAAAAAATCAGTTCTGCTGATAATGAATGAGAGAGACGTGACTGAAAAATAGTTACTTCACAAAAACCTGCCAGGGCAGTGGTCTGTTGGCCCCTTATCATCCAGTCAGCTAATCAATTGTTATTTATTTGGAGTCTACTTTGTGTCAGGCATTAAGTGCTGGGGATACAAAAAAAGACAAAAGAGACTGCCTTCAAGGAGCTGACAGTCTCGTCTGGGAGACAGCAAGCAAACAATTATGTACAGACAAGACAGGATAAAGTGGAAATAATGAACAGACAGAAGGCACTGGCTGTGTATGTTATGGTGGCTAAGAATGCTATTGTAATCTCAGGTTACGTTAAGAACCAAGTGCAGATGGAGGGGGATGAGGATGCCTTTGTACTCTTCTCTAATCAGAGGACATCTGGAGTACTGTGCTCAGCTCTGGGATGCTGGGTGACCAGGGTAGCCAAGCTTTGAGGCTGCGCCATCCTTTTAAAGAATGGAAAATATTGGGTCAGGAGATGACTTATAAAAGATGTCATTTTTGTCTTTAAATATTGAAAGGGCTGCTGTAGGAAAGGATTGGACTTACCCTGTGTTGTTCCAGAAGGCAGTTAGGATTAATGGTCAGAAGTTATAGGGAAGTAATTTAATATAAAGTGATATATGTACTGAGCTGCCCTCAAAGGCACTGAGTTTCCCATCACTGGAAGTCCTCGAGAGGGAACTGGATGATTAGGAATGTTCTACAGGGCTTTTAATATAGCATAAGTCCTTTCTAACTCTTTAGTTTCGAATTCTAAGTTGTAAAGCCAGAAATCCAAGACAGCAGTTTTGTGACACTCCAAGGTAGGGAAAGAAGGGAGGATACAAGAATTTTTTAAGTGCCTACTTGTTCCAGGTACTGTTAAGTGCTTTAAAATTATTATTTGATCCTCACAATGCCTCTGAGAGGGGGGTGCTATTATTATCTCCATTATCCAGATGTGGAAACAGGTTGTCACTCACCTCTGGGCTCTCTCCTCTGTACTACTTACCTTCCTCCGATATCTGTAGTTAACTCCAAAAGTCTTAAGCTTTTCTGAGAAAATTAATTTTAAATAAAAAGACTAAATGAAACCCCGAATGACATTTTTTTCAAGGTGAGGAGAGTGTCATACTTTTTAATGTGCAATGTTGGAGGCTTAAATCAAATGAAATGTCAGTTCAGAGAGTATCTTGATGTTTCAATCTATCAGTTTTAGAAAACATATATGTCCTTTTAGCATTTAATCTAGTTCACCAGATGTCTTCTGAAAAAATCTTTGTTCATCTTGAGAATCAGTTAAAGGAAAGTAATCATGTAATGGTTCATTAATCTAAAAGTTAGGTTTCTGGCAATCTCAATCATTTGGAACATAGAAAAAAGTGAAAGGACCTTTGGGCTGTAAAGAGTTGTCACAAAGCTCATGTAGTATGGGACAAGAGGATGCTGTACTTAAGCTATTGTTTTTGTTGCGCAGTTCCTTGGGTAATAAGGTGGCTGATGTGAAGCAACTGCAGTCAGTGAAAAATGACAGTTGAAGAAGTATAAAAGTGGAGGAGACAGGGACCATTTAATGTAGGAGCAATAGTCCTAGCACCTTGGGATCATTAGGATGAACTAGGGCAGCTAGTTGGTGTAGTGGATAGAGCACCAGGACCTGAGTTCAAATCTGGCCTCAGACACTTAACACTTGCTAGTTGTGTAACCCTGGGCAAGTCACTTAACCCCAATTGCCTCAGCAAAAAAAGAAAAGAAAAGATTAAGTCATTTTCAGTGTCCCCCTACTGAGTACTATGTACTTGGTGCTTGGTAAGTACCAAGGCAGGAAAGTAGATAATATTTTTTGCTTTAATTAAAAAAAATTATGTGAATTTACTTTTAAAAACCACATGATAAAAGGCAGAAAACTAGTATCTACTCTCTGAAAGCTCACAGTATAATGGAGAGGCAACTTTAAACAATTATGCACAAGCAATATCAATGTACAGGATAAACTGGAAACAAACAACAGATGAAAAGCACTCACATTTGGGGATAACAAGAAAGATTTCTTGTAGAAAGTGGGATTTTTTTTTTAGGCTGAGACCTAAAAAAGCCATAGAATCCAGGAGGTGGAAAGGAGAGAGCCTCCTCTATCTTCTTGTAAAGAAGACAGGATGGAATGGAATCAAAGAAGAAGTTGGCCTTAGTGAGTCAAAGTGTCACCTCGTCATCATGGGATTGAAGCAAAGGACTTTATTTTGTCAGTGAAGTATAAGCTAAAATCCTTAATTTAGCAGGTAAGGGAGGGCTTGATGGAAAGGCTGGAAGAGAAAAGAAATTTGGAATACCCTAGAGTTGAATAGCTAATCAATTAAGGAGGAGTAAAAAAATAAGCCTCCTAAAAAGTGGGTCCAGTTGAGATTAGATAATATAAATTTATAGTGGGCTCAATTGGCTCCCTTGTGTGACTTTCTTTTCCAGCTTTGTTCAACAGAATGTGAGTGGGAGTAGAGGAGGCAGATGATGGGAGTCATCCAGAGTTGGAGTTTATCAAGGCCTGAGTGTGGCTAAGACAAGAGAGTAAGAGATTTAAGGAGAGATGGTGGTGTAGAAGTCACCTGTTTGACAGGATGATGGAGGTTGAAAAGTGAAATTAGTGCAGGGGTGATAGCCTGGGAGAGGCTCTAGGAATAGAGAGATTGGAGATTACAAGGAGAATGAAGATGTTTAGGAAGGGTAAAGCACAGGAGAGATGGAATGATAAAGGAGTTTTAGAGCTTTTAAATTGGAGCAGTGAAATACTTGTGGGTGATATAAAAAATAAGGGTGTGCTCATTCTTATGTGTAATTGAAGTGAGTCTGTAGTTAATCAAAGTTGAGGAGATTGAGGAATTAAGAAATTAGGTTTTTGTGAAGGGACACTAATATGTATTTGGGAGTTCCTTAGTATAAAGATTAGAGTTGGAATGGAGAATGAGCCAGGCGGATGGATACTATACCTCTAAATAAATGAGAGTGACCCGAGAGCCATTGGGACCTGCCAATAAGCTCTGAATTGTGTGATAAATTTGGATAGAGTGAACCATGTGGATTTTGGGAAGGCTAATGTTGAAAATAGCTGGAAAGTTTATTGAATATAGGAGTGACATTCAGATTTGTGCTTAATGAAAATCACATTGGAAACTCTGTGGAGAACAGAACACAGGCATGCTTCTCACTAGAGGAGGGAAGAGAGGCTTGGAGAAGGGAAGAAAAAAAACACCCACCTTCAGGGGAAGATCAAAGGATCCAGTGGTCCCTGAAGCTGAGGATCACTTTTCCTTCTCCTTTTTCAAGTTCCTTTTCTCTTTTAGCAGATAGGTAGAAAGGGGGTACAAAAGTAAGCTCAGTGAAAATTATCTTGGCACATAATGTATGAGTAAGCAGTGAAAGGGAAAGGAGAGATCCTCATGAAGATGATGATTTTCCTTATTTCTTTAGTCCTTTCTTAGCCAGTCAGCTTTATGTCCTGGGGAATCATCTATATACTTAATGGTGTATTTCTGTTGTCAGGTGGATATATAGCCACCCTTCTACTGGAACACTTCAGGAATTGGTATGTAATGTTATCAGTTTGTACGCTACAATACAAATAGCAACCTCTGTCACTTTTGTGAGTCACTGTGGTGAGAAAAATCCATCACTCTAATGTGAAGAGCTTCGATGAACTTGGATAGACTGGTCTCTTGAGGAATACAAAACAAGAGAAATCTACTGCTCCAGCTTATTCCTTCCAATCTCAGCTATAATCACATTATCCCTTTTCTTTATATTCCCCTTCCCATTGTTCTATCCCCTTTTCTTTCTCTTCTTTTCTTGTCTCATATGATTCTCACAACAATCCTGGAAGGGAGGTTCTATTATTATCCCCATTTTATATGTGACAGAACTGAAGTAGACAGAAGATAAATAACTTGCCTAGGTTACAAGTCTAAGAAGTATTTGGAGCTGGATTTGAATTTGGGTCTTCTGGATTCCTGGTTTAGCATTTTATTCATTACACCATCTATCTATACTACATTGAACTTATCATCACTTGAAGTATTCCATTAGATATTTGGCAAATCCCTGTTAGAAGTATGCATTCATAATCAAACTGTATGGGGCATCCAATTCAATCCTTACCTGAAGGTGGGTCCCTCTATAATATCCCTAATAAGAGGTCATCTGGTATCTGTTTATTAAGACTATATATTCCTGCCCATTCATTCAGCAGTATAAGTAGGATTGGATAGATTCTGAGGTCCTTTCTAAAAAACTGAGATTCCAAGATCTTCAATTACCACCTGATGAGCTAACCCACGTGTTAGAGAGATGATTCATGTGTCAGGGAGGGAGTAGGCCAGATGCCTCCAAAGAAGCTCCCAACTCTGATTCTTTGATTTTGTTTCTCAACTTTTGATGACCTAGGATAAGGTTTGTTCTCAAAAATGTTTAAAAATATTCTCTCTCTTGTCTCTGCCTCTCTCTCTGTGTGTGAAGGGATGAGTAAAAAGCTTCTTACATCATTGAAGTGGATTTCAGCACCCTAAATCATTGTGGAAGTATTTTATGATTTAACAGAAAAGAGCATTAATTTGGAATTACAGGAGGTAGATTCGGACACCCACTCTGCCAATAGTTTAATGGGTCCTTGGACCTTTCTGGGTCTCAGCTAACTCATTAAAAAAAAAAAAAAAGAAAAATTAGACTAGATCTTTTTAATCCTTTCCAGATTTAAAACCTATGATAACAACTCGGTGGTGAAGTAGAAGAGCACTGCTTCTGAAGTCAGAAAGACCTGAATTTAAATCTAATCTTAAGTACTTACTAACTATGGGACCCCAGGCAGGTCATTTAATCTCTGACTCGTTTTCCTCATGTGTAAAATAGAGATAGTAACTGTACCTACCTCACAGGATTATTCACAGGCTCAAATGAAATAATACTTGTAAAAAAGCACTTGACTAGTTAGTACATAACAAACATTATACAAATGTTAGTTATTATTATTACTTTTTTTTTTTTTGATGAATGAAGGAAAGAAAGAAAAGGTGCACTTGAAAGCGCTCATTGTGCCAAAAATAGTGTGCTAAACTTTGTGGATGCAAATGGAAAAAAGAACACAGTTTCTGCTTTGGAGTTCTTTTAAAAAAAAAAAATCAGACATTATTTTATTGGTATAGAATTCCCAGTGAGGAAACATCCTTACCAGGGCAGATTAGTGCTTGTGCTGCAATTTAAAAGTCACTTGGTACACAGAGATTCAAAAGGTTGACTGAGAGGAATGAGGTCAGCACACCTCAGAGGTGGGACTACAGCCCACATGTTCCTGACCTCAAGGCTAACTCTTTTTCCACTCTAATGCCTTGTGTGGGATCTTTAATTAGATGAGAAACTTTAAAATTTTCAGAAAGGAGAGGCAAGGACATTGCAGATAGAAGAGTGTGAGTGAAAATAAAGTTAAGTCAAGCAATAGTACAAAGTAAAGTCTGGAAAGATCAGTTGAAGTAGCATATTGGAAGGCTTGAATTCCAGGACAGAGAGTTTGGATTTTTTTTAGATTTTGGGGAACCATTGAAAGAAATTGAAATAAGTGTATTTTCTCTTCCTCCATAAAGCTCAAGGTTTGAAAAAAAAAAAAAAAAAGAAGTGAAACAATGAAATAGTCTAAAATTCCCCTTCTTACCAGCATCAGTAAAATTCCACAGTTCATGAGAAAAAAAATTTTTTTCTTTTTAGTTAACATTAGAAAAATGTAAACCCAAATGATATGGAAAATCAATGATTGGCCAATTTTTCCCTGTGTTATGTTTAATAGGCAACAGATTAGAAGAAAAGGCTAATTTCAAAGATATAGCAGAGGCTGTTTTATCCCAATTTTTGACTTTAGGAAACTGGAATTTTTTTTTTTTTTTGGTTATATAGACATTTTTGATTCAATAGAAACTGCTGTTTCTTTCTAAAACATGACTTCCAAATATATAATAAATAAGGGCCATTCTTCAACTTATTAAGAGATATAAATAGGTAATTTTCACATAAAGAAATCCAAACTATTAATAATAGCCATGTGAAAAATGCTCTAAATAACTAATAATTAGAGAAATACAAATTAAAACAGCTTTGAGGTATTACCTTGAACTCATTAGATTGGCTAACTTGACAAAAAAGGGAAAATGACAAATGCTAGAGGGGCTGTGGAAGAACAGGTACATTAATGAACTGTTGGTGGAGCTGTGAACTGACCTAGTTATTCTGGGAAGTCATTTGGAACCTTGCCCAAAAAGCTATTAAACCTTTTGACCTAGTGATGCCATTGCTAGGTCTATACACCAAGGAGATCAAAGAGGAAAAAAGACTATGTACAAAAATATAGCACCTTGTTTTGTAGTAGTAGTAGTAGAGAATGGGAAATTGAGGGGATACCCATCAATTGGTGAACATTTGAACAAATTATGGTATACGAATGTGTCATTTTCTGGTATATAAATGTCATTTTTTCTAGCCCAGGTTAGCATGGGGAGACAGAGGACTGGGAACATTGAAACAACAGAACTTTCCAAATGGCTTACAGTGACTGAGCCTAGTCTACTATTGCTCAGATCCAAATTCAGCTTAGAAAGTTGTGGAACTCAGACCAGAAGGTGAAGAAATCAGAGTTTTCTCTGGATCAGCCCACTTTGGGAGCACTGAAATCTTGCTAAACCTGAGTTCATGAAACAACAAAACACTAAATACCCTAAGAAATGAAGAATTCCACTCTATTTCTACCCTACAAAAGTGCACAAAACCCAGCCCTAACAACAAATATAAAACAGTAGATGGAAGAATGAGCAAACAAAAAAAGAATCTCATTATTAAAAAATTGCTATGATGATGGACACTTAAGACACCTGGAAGAAAAGGATGATTCAAAACATTTACAAGCAAAACCTTAAAAAAAAAACAGTTTGGGTAGAAATTCAACCAGAATCTCTGGGAGAGTTGAAGCAAGAGTTTTAAAAAAGTTAAATATGTTTTTTGTCAGTGAAATGGGAATGGTAGAGAAAAATTTGGAAAAGAAGTGAGAATTATGGGGGGGAAAAGAATTAGAAAGGGAATGAACAGTTTGACACAATAGGTACAGAAACCTTTATCAGGCAACACAACCTCTGAAAATTAGAACTGATCAAATAGAAGCCAATGACTCCATGAGATAATAAGAAATACTAAAGTCAAAAGACTAAAACTAAAAGAAGTTATATGATATTTCATAGTAAAAACAATGACCAATCACAATTTTTGAGATTTGGAAAGGTGATAGAGTGCAAATTGAGACATGTCAATTTTTAAAAAATATAGCCAATGCAGCAATGTTTTTTTGATGAAATATTTTTATAATAGGTTTTGTTTTTCTTTCTCACTATGGGGAAAGTGTGAGATAGAAGGGAGAGAATTTGGACCAGAAAAGAAAATAAAATTGAATTTAAAAAATAAAATATATGAATCTCCAGAGGTAAGAGACTATGGTAGGGGATATCACATGCACTGTGAGACATAAATGATTTGTTTGTTTTGTTGAATCAATTTAAGCAATTTAAAAAAAAATAAGAATAGAAAGGGAAGAGATATTTTTGGAAATGAAGATAATATAAAAGCAAAATAGCAATAAAAAACCAAGATAACATAATACAGAAATAACTTGTACTCTAGTAAGTTCTATTGAATATGAGAGCTGAGGATCTTGCAGGCAATTTTACCTCCAGGTCACATTATGAAAATCAATTCTAATTGTGTAGTATTAAAGGTGGCATGAATATAATTCCTTTTCTCCAGTCATTCCTGTTAGGCTTAGTAGAGTCTCAGAACCTACTTTTCAGGCCTGAGCCTCATCACATCAGCTGGAGGTGGATTTTAATCCCTGTAATTTTTTTCTGAACCCTCTCCCAAATCCCTGTTGGCCTTAATGTAGACATATAAAGCCCACCCTGGATCTATAGTTTCTCTCAAAAGACACACACAAAAAATACATTTCTCTGGACCAGTGCCCAGGACAGCAGCCCCAAAATCAACACACACATACACACAGAGAAGAATGGAAGGCTGGATAGTGGCCATTGTAGAGGTGGAGTTCATCATCCGAGACATGTTATATAAGCAATCAGCACAGCTGGAAGGCCTCCCAGTGAGGGATAACCAGTGTGGTCTGATGGAAAGCTACACTTGGAGTCAAAGGGTATGGGTTATTGGCAGTTTTCTTCTTTTTCCTTAAAAAAGGGTGGATTTTTAAAAATCTTGTTTAATGAGGATTCATTGTGGGTACTAGGTACTGTTAGTTTGGTGCTGTAGTAGGTACAATGCTGGACTTGGAAACCTTAAAGTACTAAATGAATATTAGCTATTCGATCTAAAAGACCTTCTCCTTCTTCTCCTCCTCTTCCTCTTCCTCTTCTTCCTCCTCCTTTTCCCTACAGGTGATCCCACTATCTCAAATAGGATCTTTTTTCTTGTCACTTAATAACTATGGTTATTTATTTACATGGTACTTACTTACTATGTGCCTGGCACTGAGCTTAATTCTTTTGATCTTTATGACCACCTTGGGAGGTAGGTATCATTAATAGCCTAATTTTATACATGGGGAAACTGAGGCAAGTGGCAGAGATTAAGTGATGTGTCCAGGGTCACACAGGTAGTAAGAGTACCCTTAACGAGCTAGGGGTGCCAGTAAGCTTCGTGGCATCCAATGAGCAAGAGGCTGGATTTGGATTCAGGTCTCCCTGACTTACAGATCTTACCACCCAACTGCCCTGACTTTGAGCTGCCTTGATTCTTTCTCCTTAAAACAAAATGAGTCTTTACTTTTTTGGTTAATTGAGGGGTTTGGTGAGTTAGATTTTGGTTTGATAAGATCTTTTTGGAACCAAAATATAACTGATGACCTGATAGTAGGTGTTTTGTGGACTCAGGACAGTGGATAGAGCACTGATCTGGAGTCAGGAAGGTTCATCATCCTGATTTCAAATCTAATATCAGATACTTACTAGTTATGTGACTCTGGGCAAGTTACTGTAGCCTGTTTGCCTCAGTTTCCTCATCTGTCAAAAGATCTAGAGAAGGAAATGGCATCCATTTTTAAAAGTCTGGATCCTCTTTCAGGTATCTGGGAAAGTCTAGCTAGATATAAAGTAGTACTGGATAAGAGGTGAGAGGATAAGGCCTATGGTCTGGAGGTCTACAGTAAAATATCCAAATTTGGTTTTGAAGATGAACAAATGGAATGGATGATCTGAACTTTTTAGTGAATGAATGTGCCACCTCATGAGGTAATGAATTGGGCCCATTTATTGCAGGAATTTGAATGAGGGCTCTCTGTGTGAACTGTAGGAGTTTTAAAACAAAAAAGACTTGATCAATTTTTCCTACCTCAATTCCTACATTTGGCTATATTTTCACTCCAAATGAGTGATTATGTGGTAATTTAGCATATGTTCAAGAAAAAGAAAAGAGAAAAAAACCTACACACAAATTTCCAAATGAAATTTATTAAAGATTGTTCTGTAGATCAGCGATTCTCAAAGTAACATTCAACTCCCTGAGGGTCTGTCTCCAGGACCATTTCAGGGAATCTACAAGGTCAAAACTGTTGTCATGAAAATACTGAAAAATTGTTTGGCTGTCAAAATACTCTTCCCTTTTCCAAATACATATCTGTGTGAGACCAGATTTTCTTCATATACTTCAACCAAAACAACAGATTGCAATAGATTGAATATAGATGCAGATATCAGAATCAAGCTGTCTTCTATTAAGCTAGACATTAAAAAGATTTGCAAAAAATATATAAAAGTAATGCAGCTCTTCTCACTAAATTTGTTTGTTTTGCAAAATATGGTAATTTTCATAAAATATGTCATTTATGTTGCTGTGTAAATGGATTTATAAGTGTTATTTTTAAATGAATATTTTAAGAGTGTATCCATTTTCATTTCTAGCATGGCAAATATTGATATGACAGATGTAACACAAATAAACAAAAGTTCTTTGAAGTCCTTAATATGTTTTAAGGAAGGTATAGGGTCCTGAGACCAAAAAGTTTGCAAATAATTGCTGTAGAGTTGATTACAACCTTAGGAGGACCAGAGCTGGGAGGCTTCAGAGAACAAGCTGTCAATGGAGCAGTTCCAAAGATAGCTTTGTAACTTTCCCCTTTCTTATAGGGAAATTCTCTTCTTTGATGTAGATTACAGATGTGTTCTTGCTTCGGGGGGGGGGGGTGTCTCTGGATAATAATTGGTAAGGAAGAAAGCCTCCATTGCAAGGTAACAATCACCCCAGATCTATGTTTTGGGATTTCTGAGCATTGTAATTGGTTGATAGGAGCAAAGAGAAAGAAAGAGAAATAGGGAGACAATTTAATTCATCTCATGGCTGACTTGGGGGTTATTTTCATATAAATCTGCTCTTCAAGTCTTTACCTAGGCTTCTGAGATACTCCACCCTGCCCAAGTGGTCTTGAGCTCATACAAAGAATAAAGATACCAAAGTTTGTTCATGGCCTGAATTTCTGATTTAACTCTTAACTCATCCATGCTGTTCTCTATTCTCTGTAGAGATAATTTAGGTAACCTTGTTGTCAGAAGTGATCATCATTTTAGATTTGTTGTATTTATTTTTTAAAAAAGATTGGTGTTTTTTGCTTTTATGTTACCATCATTTTTTACCCTTCCTAGAGAACCCTATCTTGTCATGAAGAACATTGAGGTGAAAAAAAAAGTGAAAAGAGAGGTTAAAAAATTCAGGAAAACCAACCAATTGACCAAGGATTGAAATTATCTGAATCAGTTTCTTCAGCTGTCAAAATGAAGGGATTGAATTAGACAATTTCTAATGTATCTTACAGCTTTAATAGTCTGAGATGCTGTGAACGTGGGTACAAGTCCTTCCTTATTCTTAGTTGGTGCCTTTGTCTGTCACTTCCTTTCTCAGTTATAATTTGCTTGCCTTCATAGATTTGTTGGAAGGACAAAGTGAAATATTGTATATACCTAAGCAATGAAATGTCAAACAATTTTCACTTCCTTTTACTTCTCAGATCCCCTAGAGACCTGTTGCTTAATGTTACTGTTAAGGGGCTTTGGGTAGAACAATCCGTTTTAGTTAGGATGGTTTCTCTATCAATCTGTGAGCCATAGTATCTGCCAAGTTAGGCTTTGCAATATATATGTATATATGGAAACTAAATAGAATATCTGCGCATATCATGGGGAATGTGTTCCTGGGGAAATATTTGTGTGGTAGTTCCTGTACTATTTCTCTGTTGATTTCTGTTATCTGTGTTTGGAATCTTGTATAGTCTCCCAGTAACTTCCTTGATTGATGGATATGTTGTCCCTTGATCTATTAACATATGCTCTGATCAAGGCTCTGTACTCACACTAGAAACCATTTATCTCTTAGTAATTATCCCAATATTTTGAACTATACTAAGACAATTTCCCCAATAAATCTTGCGAAGGACAGAGTTTGCTTTTTATTGTGTGTGACTTATTTATTTATTTAGGGTGATCACTTACTTGGGCTTTGTCCTGGAGAGTTTCATCTCCCAAAGATGAATATTGTATGTTATCAACCCCTAGGGCTGTACTATCACTGCTTAGGAAATAATCTGAGAAAGTAAAGAATAATAATAAAAACAAATTGGTTTATGAAAGCCACTCCCTCCAAGGAAGCAAAGAAAATGTGAATTTCTGAACACAATGTGTAGTATTTATTATATAGGTTTCTTGAAATTTTTTACAGAGAAATAGTTTAGTGTAGTACAGTTGTTTTTTGTTTATTAAAGCTTTTTATTTATAGAACATATGAGTAATTTTTCCACATTGAGCTTTGCAAAATTTTTTGTTCCAAATTTTTCCTCTCCTTCCCCCCCTCACTCTGTTCCCTAGATAGCAGGTAGTCTAATACATGGTAAATATGTTAAAATATATGGTAAATCCAATGTATACATATCTATACAGTTATCTTATTGCACAAAAATCTGATCTAGAAAGAAAAAAAAAACAACCTAAGAAGGAAAACAAAATGTAAGCAAACATTCACAGAGAGCGTTAAAATGTTGTGGTCCACACTCAGTTCCCACAGGCCTCTCTCTGGATGTATATGGCTTTCTTCACTGAACAATTGGAACTGGTTTGAAACATTTCATTGTTGAAGAG
Source organism: Myrmecobius fasciatus (assembly GCA_023553655.1). Lineage (NCBI taxonomy): Eukaryota > Metazoa > Chordata > Mammalia > Dasyuromorphia > Myrmecobiidae > Myrmecobius > Myrmecobius fasciatus. The sequence continues at coordinate 39,184 of JAJPUD010000380.1, read as the reverse complement.
ATCCATGGACCTCAGAATTGATCATCATGTAATATTATTGTTGCCGTGTATAATGATCTCCTGGTTCTGCTCATTTCACTCAGCATCAGTTCATGCAAGTCTCTCCAGGCCTCTCTGCAATCGTCCTGCTGGTCATTTCACACAGAACAATAATATTCCATAACATTCATATGCCATAATTTATTCAGCCACTCTCCAATTGATGGGCATCCATTTAGTTTCCAGTTTCTAGCCACTACAAAAAGGGCTGCCACAAACATTCTTGCACATGTGGATCCCTTTCCCTCCTCTAAGATCTCTTTGGAATATAGGCCCAATAGAAACACTGTTGGGTCAAAGGGTATGCACAGTTTGATAACTTTTTGAGCATAACTCTAAATTGCTCTCCAGAATGGTTGGATCCGTACAGGAGTTGGGTTTTTTTTTTTTGTTGTTGTTGTTGTTGTTGTTGTTTGTTTTTGTTTTGTTTTTGTTTTTGTTTTTTTGTTTGAAAACTTTTTCTATGCCTTGGTTGCTTTTGGCAATCTGGTGAAACCTTTGGACCCCTTCTCAGAATTTT